>JH154478.1:66365-85795 GCA_000226015.1 Mnemiopsis leidyi | reverse complement strand
CTCTCTCTCTCTCTCTCTCTCTCTCTCTCTCTCTCTCTCTCTCTCTCTCAGAACAATGAGAGGGAATCCTTTAAACTTGAGCGGATCTGTTATATGAACTGTCACGATATTTTAACCTATCTCTGACAAGCTAACGGGCCGGGATCTACTGCATAATTGTCCCGTAGAATTTCTATCGCATTATCTCAAAAATATACACCGTTATCAAATATACGATTATGATTGTTATCCAATCATCAGCTCATTAGCTATCCTTACCTTTTCTTCTACGCAATATCTCAACTAACGTTGTTGATTGGTAGACATAAACGCTTATGTTTTGCGCTCACAATTTCTGCCGTTTATTTGCGTCAGAAACTGATGGCGTGTCTTAAAGCGTTACCGAGATGGTTCACCGTCCGTCACAACTTGACGGATGATGAACTATCACGAAATCGTGACCAGACACACCCAATCATGCCAAGGGGAGAACTGAAGTGCAATATTTGCCATATTTGAGTTTTAACGTTAGCCACAGCTCTACAGACTGTCAGTTTGCTCTTGACATATTTATGATTTCTGTCAGATTGTCATCTTTTAATGTTTCTTTGCTTCCTCCATTCAATTTATTTGTTTTGGTAGCAAACTCACGAGCTTGCCCAGTTTTAATTGAAACCACCTTCTCGCCATTTTCCGGTGTTTGACATTCTTTCTGCATGCATTCTTTCCCAAAAGAATGTGATTGCCCCCGCCGAAGAATGCGATTACCTCTTCTGTCACGTGTAACGTGATGTAATCTATAATGGCCCCTGACAGAACCTGGGGCTCCCAAGTCAGTTCGACCTTGCTGCCGTGACCCTGTAAGTCCGGTAAATTCGACAATACTCGGACCGCAGCACTGGCGATAATTGGAAGTTATTTGATAGGGGTGCTTTAATAAAACTTACTAGTGCATACTTTTATACGTTTCAAACGTCCAATTTTAGGAGCTGTAGCCTTGTCCGTTGTTTTGCAGGATCGTTTTGCGGTGTGCAGTTTCTGTTTTACTGGGGATTCTCTCTCCTTCAGTCACGTGGTGTAGTGATTAATCACGTGATATGTTTGTACAACTACTTCTACAACTGGGCGTAACTCCTAACAACTGCTACCGTGTGAAGCGGGCGGTAATTGTTGCTTGATTAATAGTAAGTTTTGGAGGTAAATTTAGTCGGTATTCGATCTAGAATATTCTGTCGATCCTCCAAGGCACAGTGGACCGTGTTTTGTCTCGATTGTTATAATATTGACTAGCTGACCCAGCAACTAGAGATAGACTTTAACGGAGTATTATCATATCAATCACTGCTTAGCCTATATAGCTTTTCTAGTCTGCTTGCATTGTTATACGTATTGTCTGATGTTGTACACATATTATTGTCTGATGGTTAGTGCTAGTAGTACCTGCACTCTGACACTGTGTACAGAGCTGTGTGTCTTGAAGTCGGTTTAAGGTGTTCAAGGTAGCAGTTTATACCTGGATTACACTTTGATTAAACCTGGACTATTATACCTGGATAATATGGTTGATATCATGGAAACAGTGGTGTAGTTCATTCCCATTCCTGGAATACAAAACAGCTGGATCGTGTCTTACCGCCCACTCGTGTCTTACCGCCCACTCGTGTCTTACTTACTGCCCACTCGTGTCTTACCGCCCACTCGTGTCTTACCGCCCACTCGTGTCTTACCGCCACACTCGTGTCTTACCGCCCACCCATGTCTTACCACCCACCCATGTCTTACCGCCCTCCATCATTACTCGACTCTGCCGCGACTTTCGATTTTTAGTTTTTTGTCAAAAATAAACTCAAAAGACACACTTCCTCATCATAAGGCAATTGAGACACAATATGAGAATTGTTTATGGCTCGTATTAGAACACATTCAGTTGTTGAGACGCATTCTCGAGACACTTGGGACACATTCCATCCTCCCCCAAGTTTCTGCAGTTACTATCACCTCTTCCTCCTCAGTTAATGAACCAATTAGCGAGACACGGTACAATGCCCTACTGCACACTTAATTGGCAGTAGAACACGGCCTCACCTACACACACAACACAAAACTGCAATATTGCTTCTATGAACGTGCCATCTAACAGCCATTGTGTGGCGTTGTATGTTTTGAATGTTTTCTTCTTGTTGTCTGAGAATTGTTTCGCTTGTTCTGTAGCTTGTCGGAACTTTACTGTTAGTTTAGTAGTGCTTTCAAAGTACTTTTATTGTGCTTAAATTGGTATTTTATAATAGTACTCTTATAGAACTATAGTTCTTTGATTCATTTCTATAGTATAATGATTCTTTGATTATTTATATAGTATAATGCATAATATGTATCTTTAATATTTATTTCATTCTGTTTAATTGCATGGTTAAATTTTCGGGGTCATTATGTAAAATAAACGGTTCCGCACCATCCAGAAATGACAGCCTATTTAAATTACGCCACTCTCTCTTGTTCGGCAGTTGCTCTGTCAGTCTGTCAGTTTTAAATTTGGGTATTTTTGCCCTACCCACGCAGTGACAGTGTTGTCATCAGCGTATTTTGTTCGTGCAACTTCGTGCCGCGTTTCTTGTGCGACCAGCCTTCACCTTCTTCTGCGCCCATTATCCCTCCTAATTACCGTGATTAATTATGTGATTATCCCTAAATTTATGTCGGGCTTGTTTTGCTTACCATGCCCGGTTTCCCTGCTCGCCGACTGGTTCTACCCTTGTCAGACCATTCTTCCTCGGATATTTTTTCACTTTTTCGACCAGATCTGCCCGGTCCTCCTTCTCTTCAGAGAAATTTCTAAAAACTTGGTAGTGAAGAGAGAGGTAGTGTTACAAGGAGGACTAGGTGGGCAGGACACGGGAGTTGTAAGTGTTGAGAGCAACTTTGTTGTGTGAGACTTTTTCTCATCCGTCGGCGTTACTGATTGTGAGATCTGTCGCTGTAGCTTGGGGATGTGTTACAGCTGTAACAGTCCTGTAACATTTTGTAACAAACTGTGTTACCCGGACACAGTGTATTAAACATCACCACTGACACTTCACGACTAACTATTGAGCTGTTTCTAGACGTTAAGTGTGCTCCTTCTCTCGTGTCTACAGATACTCAACACTCGCTTTGTCATCTTCTTTGTCACGTGATCCGATCTGGGCGGTTCTATTGGTGGGCATCTCATGTCACGTGGTAGATTGATCTACTCTGCACCCTGTATATTTGTTCTCACATATTGATAAATTGTTACCTTTCCTCCTCTTACTTAGTCCTATATCTTGTACTTCGTGATTGTATGTTGCTAAGTAAATCTCTGTTGCTAGGGGACTGTTTTACGTTGCTTGGTAACTGCTGTAACAGTTGGATCGAACTGCGCCTCCAAACAGCCCAACCGCCCTTAGGCCTTTGATCGCATTTCAATAAAATTTTTAGAGTTTTTTCTCTGTTTAACAGTTAAAACTGTTGAAGGCTGTGGTGTTGATTTGGTTTCTAGACTGCGGCGGCTTGAGCCGTTATCTTTACTAGTTGTTTGCTGGGAGAGGTTATTGACAGCTTAACTGCCTCCAATACAAGACATGACTAGGTATTGGTTTTTCCCTCCCCTGATCCTTGGTATGTTGATTAACGTTTCTTTGTCAATTCCGATCATGTTTGTTGCTCAAAGGGTCAATCTCAGACATCATTTTGACATTTTGTCAATCAAAGTGAAAACGAGCCACCGACGCCGGCACGCGATAATATGGTTTTTTGAGGTTTCGCGTGTTGTTAAACAACCCGAAAGGTGCTGGCGCCGCACCAGAATTTAGATGTGATCTAATGCACTTTGTTACCTTGCCATGTGTTCTGTCAATTATATGGTATTTCTGTCGGTTATCATCTTGAAGAATATTCCCGGATGTATAAGATTAGGGTTCACGAAATTGTGAGGTTTAGTTTGTGTTTCTTTTAAGATTTTGGCTCTGACTTTACTTGGTTCATTCCAGATTTCTTAGTTATTTAGAATGACAAGTAAATTATCAGTAACTAACTTGATTATTAAGTAAATAATCTGGTAACTAAAAAACTAACTTGGCAACTAATTAACTTACCTGGTAGCTAAGTGACCAACCTGGTAACTAAGAAACTGACCTGCTTACTAAGTTACTAAACTGGTAACTAAGTAACTTACCTGGTTACCTGAAAGTAGACATGAAGAAGAGTTGGTCTCTAGGTTCCCTGGGTCGACTCAACTTCAATGTGAGAATGCCCGGAGCCAAGAAAGGGAAGAGTAAAGGAAGTAAAGATGTAAGAAGAAGTGTTTCACTGAACGTCTCCCGGGCTAAAACCAATATTTCTAAGTGTCACAGTATGATTAAAATGTAAGTTCGCGGCAGATCAGACCAAGTTATATGTTCTTTGAAATTAGCTATACTACTTACTATTTACTTACTTCCTACTTACTATTCTACTTACATAATTCACTCAAAAATCAAAATCACCCAACTCTCCTTGGCCACTTCATTAGTTTCTAATCTTGATATTTGACAAAAATTCTAGATTATATACAAAGAACAGTCAGAAAATTATCCAATTATCTCAATAAAAAACAAAACGCCCTCTAACTTTCTTTTTCAACCCTATTTCTCACCGTTACCTCAACAGGTCGGGGCCCGGCAGAAGGAGTTTAGCTAGCGCAGTGTCGACAGAGAGTGGAATACACATGGGGAGCGACCACGACACCATCACCCTTAACACAGGTAGGTTTTTGTTAGTGAGATGTTTTTACAGCCTGTTTTCTTGTGTTTTCTAGTTTCTACACAGGTAGGTTTTTGTTAGTGAGCTGTTTTTACAGCCTGTTTTCTTGTGTTTTCTAGTTTCTACTTTTGGGGGCGGGTTTGTTCCTTGTCTTATCTGGAACGGTGGGAATAGATCTAATATTTGATATTTCTGCTTGATTTTAACATATTTGACCATTTTTACCAATTCGCCGTTGACGAATACCTCTTATTAGAAAACCTCTTCCGAAAGAATGAGCTCTTTCCTTCTAGAATCACAATTTTCGCTTTCACAAGCCACTCCCCAAACGCCTAGTTATATTTCTGCTAGCTTTCTCATGTTGTCGCGAGATGATTATGACACTCTCTAAAATTAGACATTCAGTGTCATATTATGTGTGATCCACAAAGATTGTTGATCTGATAATGGTATAATAACAAAATTATTATTTGCTTTGTCATTGAACCGTCATAATCTAGAGTTTGTGTGAAATTTTCAATTTAAGATTCAATTTTTCCACCAATTTTCTGACAATCCTCCCAGCTCCGCAGAAATAATTCGTAGGTTAAGTCTTTCTTGCAAGACAATGGTTTCTTCAGATTGTGGGTCGTGGCTAATTATGTCTAAAAGTTAGAATAGTATCTTAGTATCTGGGTAATGCTTGGAACAAAGCCATTAGGTCATCCGATAAGCAGAAAATTATGTCATTGTACAGACTTCCGGAATCAGTTTATCTATTTTGAGGAGTAATCCCTCGCGTTGCCTGATGTTGAAGAGTTTTGCTGCAATATTGTGTTAAGTGGTTTGATCCTAAAGAACTGAGTCATACAATAGAGTTTTTTTCTTGGAAATAGTGTGAAAACGCCATGAGAAAATGGTTGATTGTTTACTGCGTAGAAGTCAAGCTTTAAGTGTTACGCATGGTTGATTTGTTGTTGTATTTATTTTTACACACTGAACGTACATTGAACAAGTGCTCGGGTATATTGTGATACAAACTTTCTACTTTTGAGGGTCGTGCTATAGAAACAAGTCATCATAGCCATTATTTTTAGCAGATGAACAAGTAGCCATCGTCATAACACTATTAGATCTGTCAATTTCTTGTATTCTAATGGTAAATTTGAGTTAGAGGCTGGAATATTTCGTTAAATTACATTACTACTACTTTTAGTACTTACTAAGGCTATTTATCTATTGCATGTTTGCCAGATCTTGCTAGTAAAGTCAAAAGTGTTAATTTGATGAGACATAATTAGCTGCAGTCTACCTTAAGTATCCTTTAACATTAGCTTTTACTGTAAACTACTTTGAACAATTTTGAGCCTATACGCTGTAATTATCAACTGAAACTTTTACATACCTTAACTAACTAACTAATAACAGACTCACTAATAACTAACTAACTAACGACTAACTGATAACTAACTAATAACTAACTAACTAATAACTAACTCCTTGCTAAAACAGCAGGTGGGGATGAACTTATAATGCAGACGAGAAAGCTAACGAAAATGATAAAGAATGTGCGACGTTCCCATTCCTACAACGTGTGCGATGCTAGCAAGACCAATCTCAAACACAGGTTTATATTTGTTACAAATCTACAAACTTCTATCTGAAACATTGTATTGGGTTTTGTTCCTGGTAAATGTGAGAAATTCGACTGTTTGTGCATTTATTTAAGTCATTCTTCGAATTAAAGTCAACCTACCTGAGTTGACTTCTAGTATTTTGCTATTTTTCTATGTTATCTATCTTAATACCAGTTAACGAAGTACGTCTTGTAAGTGGGAAACATTACTAAGTTTCACTATAGCACGCACAGTTTCAGTCTCCCTGCATTCCATCCTTCAGACATTTTCCAAAGTACTCGTATCCCACACGTATCTCCTGAGAATTAAGCTCCTTAAAGTAAAGTGGACTACAATTAAGTACATGCCCTTATTTGGAGGTGTCTTAACAATTTTCGACTCGCTGCATTAAGTCACTCTCTCAACAAGTCTTAGAACTTGTTGATTTGATTCAAAACTTTTGTACAACTTCGCCCTGAAATCCATGACGGCAGTTGCCCGAGCAGCGCTGAAAACATGCTCTCTGAAAATTCCAGATTTCATCATTTTCATGACACCTGTTGGGCCCCCATCTCTGTCGGACTAACTGATAAGCTGCTCCATCCGGGTTTACAATTAACACGGAATTTGTCGAAACCTGAAAAAGTTGTCAATTATGTAATGTACAGATGTTTCGTTACTAACTGTAAGTAAGTGTTGGGATATTCTCTCTCTCTCTGTCCGGGCTGAGAGAACTCAATAAAAGGAAAACCTTGAACTGATAAACCCTTAGATCTTTCTCTCTCTCTCTCGGGATATGTGTAGTAGTGTTCTCGACCGCTCGGATGTTACACTTCACTTTCCCTCTGTATACTTATATTATTGTTTGTACAGCTTGCACTACGTTATTTGTTACCGTGAAACTTGGGGTTTTTCATGCTTTGCCATACTTTTTTTTGTCCATTATCTCCATGCTTTTTAAACAAAACGTTTAGGTACTGTGACTTGTGAGTGGCCATGGAGAAGTGTTTGATTGTAGACTGAGCCGCCCACGCTTGCAACCACTGTAAATCTTACCTCAAGTCTCGAAATTGGAGTCGTCTGAGCCTGAAAGTCTTCGTGGAGATTTGTCTTGTCAGCGCAATTAGGCTTGTACCTTGCAGTGTTTTGAGATCTGTAGACCTACAGCCTCGGTACCAAGGTTTATTTAGACCTGTAAACTATGGAGTCGTTAGATTTGGTGTAGGCGACATGAGGTTGAGCGGGAAGTGTAATTCATTCCTGGATGAAAATGAGTTAAATCAATCCGGGGATATCGTTTTCTCTTTTGTCCGGTCCACAAGTAGTCATTGTTAGACCGCAGTTAAAAAATTCCTGGCTTCAATCCAAGTCCCTATTGGTACCTCGGACAATGGCTCAGTGGCGCAGTCGGTTAAATCGTCTATCTGCTAATCGAAAGGTTAGCAGTTCGATTCCCAGCTGCGGCACTGGCCATGGGGTGAGCATCGTTGATGCTCAGCTAAGGATTCCGTTGGATCTATGCAGCCCCACGGTCCACTCAGCCAAATGCTCGAGAAATCGGGTGTGAGGGTTAAATGAGTAGCTGCCCATTGCAGCGAAGTCTCGGGCGATAAAAGTATGGTACACACTACCTTAACCGTCACTGGCGTGTATGTATAATTGTACATTCGGCCTCCTGTAATTGGCCGTTACACTTGTGTAACATGTGGCTGTTGGAGTGTCCGAATTAAAATAAGTATAAGATTAGGTGACAAGCTATACCCTACCGTCCCCCGGAGGAAAACAAAGCGACCCAATGTTGGGACAATAATTTGTCCAGGTCCTATTGTTTGTTGTTCTATCATTGCGGTGTGGCCCCTAATTTTGGTATCGGGTGCTACTTTAACATCATGAAGGCATTTTGGGATCCCTCCAAATAAGGTGATAGTTCATGGTAAGGACCGGACTCCCTGAGTTTGGCGATATCCCTTAACTCGACTTCGACTGGAAATCTTAACCGCGCTTTTTTCACGATCTTTTCTGCGTTTTATCAGTTCACCATTTGACAACGCGTCAATCATTTATTCACCACTTTTAATTTAACATTTTAATCGCACAAAAAGCCAGAGGACCGTAACGAAGTAGTTTGCCGGACGGAGCATGTAAAGTTTTACGATTTAAATGTGCTAAGTTGCGTGATTAGCCCCCCAAGTTTACCTGCGGTGTGCATGACCGCGGACGTAGCCATTAGCTCTGAGCTCCGAGCGAGTGGTAAGCAGTCTTGCCGGTTCTATAAAGTTGTCGAGATAAGTGAGACTGAAGTTTAGGACATAGGTGGCCCTCTCCTGGTTTTCTTAGAGCTTATCTCGACACTTAATTGTGGGCTGGATCTCTTCCAGACTAGTGGGAGGGTTTTACGGGGTAGATGGAGATTATCTGAATCATGTAGGTTGAAGATTTGAGTAGATGATACGGACAGGCAACGTTATTGGAGACATTGGAAATTGGAATGTTGTGATGACGTGTTCTTTTAAAATAGTGCTGTCTGCTGGAGTTATAGCAGACGCAACACGTAAACTGGTGATGTGAATTTTATAGTGAAAGTGATGTTTGGATAAACTTGGGAGTTCTGGTTGCGACGAGGTGTTTGTTATTGTATTTAGTGTTGTCATGGTTACAACATGCTGACCAGGCCGTTATCCGACCCGCAAATTCTTCTCATCTCACACCAAGGGCGAATACATGGATGAAAATCAACATTTCTTATGTTTTATTTCATTTAAAGATAGCCCGATTTTTTTCCAACAATTTTGCAGTATGAAAACTTATCACTTTAAGTACAAAAAATTGAATTTTTGCCGAAATGTGCAAATTAGCATCTTCCTGCATGAAGTCATTCAAGTTAACATCGACGTTATCGGCTGTTGCTCTGCACTGGCACGTTCTATTGAAAACTCTGATTATCGCACTTCATTTGCACGTGCAATTTACCAAGAAGACACGGTGATTATAGATCACGTGATCCCACTTATACAGTTACAAGCTGCTTACCGAGCTCGTTTGCTCTGCAGCGTGGCCACCCTGAGTTGCTGACAACTTCATACAATCCCAATTATAGCACCGCCCACACGGAAACACTGATTATCTGCACGCTTGACGAGGGGGGCCGCCCTTTTTTGGGCAGAAATAGGAAAATTTAAACGTGAAATTGGTCTCCCCTTCTTATTTTAGCTTACGAGATACTTTTGTCTTACAAACGAGCTAACTTTAAAGAAAGAGCTGTCTGTACTTGTTTTGATAACAAGTGTTTTCACACCTGTTTACATTTGTTTAATGTTGCTGTCGTGCTGTGTATCTTGCCAATGTAAACACAAGAAAGTATTTTCTCGGATACATATCTAACGACGGCAAGCTCACGATAACTCAACGCTAATCCACCAACTAGCAAGTCGAGCCACTTCAACCTTAGTTCACAGCTTATCCACACATTTCACAACATTCTGACCCTGACCCCAACCTTGCACTATCTCCAAAATACTGAGTATGGAAACCTTTCCCGCCGATAAAACTAAGCTACCACCGGAAACATCTTGTAAAACTCGAATAATATTCATTACTAATTGGGAAAGTGACACATGTACTTAAGACGAAGTATTAAGACTTGACATATACTTAACTGTGTAGCTGGTGCTGCCTAGCGCTGTCGTAGATTACTTAGAAATTTTACCTCGAGTTAAGGCACCCAGTAAGTATTCCTACAAATTATTTATTGTTCGAGACAAATTTCGGTACTCTTACAAGTTGTTGATTATTCACAGCCGGCGAATTTTCCGTATATCCAAGGTGAAGGAATCTCTAACACATCTAATGTCTACGTGTTATGATTTTTTCCAAATATTTTGGATGTAGTGATAAACTAAAAAACTAATAACCTTTCACGCCAGCCCTATCTCTGTACTTGCCTAAACCAATACATTTCTACAGGAGGGCTGTCAGACCTAAGAGTTTGGTCTATGGTTGGGAGGAGAGCAGTATTTCGGTGGAGGAGCTGTACTTGTGGCAGTCCCAACTGAAGCAGCTTCACATGTTGAACAAGCACCCCGTCTCCCCTGATCTACATCACATTGCTAAAACTAAAGCTATGACCAAGGTCAGTTGCTTTACAATTAGATTGTTAGGTCTTAGAAAACTAGAAGTGTCACGTGTTTTTTGCTAGCAGCAAAAATGAAAATTAAATTATCCATCTCCTTTCCAATGAAATCTTTCTGAGCCTAATTGTTGGGTTATTTAAGTTTATCATTCTCCAAGCTGTTACTCCTGAAGAATGCCAAATCAAATCCAGAACGAAATAAGATAAGGGACTTTAAATAAAGATTTCTGTGAGACATGCTCTTCAGTTTACAGAATTGTCCTGCCTTGGTCAAATTTCGCTTTGTTGGAGCGCGCTTTTAAACTTTATTCTCCGTAATTTACAGCCTTCCTTACTCCCCATGTTTGCGATTTTAAAACTCCATTTTTGGTAAGTTTGAACTTTTAAAGAGTTGAAATTCTGACGGAAATTGTCAAAAGACAAGATCCCACGGTAAAACTTTAAAACCCTTTAAGATTATTGACTTTGATGTATCTAGGTGGCAAATATTCATATCCGCGACGAAATGAAATAGCGAAATTGACATATGCTCGACTTCTCGAGAAACTCATTAATACAGGTCCCAATCTCACCTCGCCGTATGTTTAGGTTCCAAAAAAGGAGAGTCTCAGGGAGAAAGCGAAGACGCTGATTCGTGGATTAAAGACAAAGAGGGCTCTGAAGAACAAGGGAAGCATGTCAAGCTCCTGCACTGAGGACGATCCTGATAGTACATCTAGTTCTCTGGACAGGTACTGGCGGAATAACCGGCAATATAACCGGTATAATAACTGGAATATAATTGGAATAACCGTTTAATTAACCGCTTGAAACTCCACAATTTATTGTAATCCGTCCTAAGAAATCTAAAACGTCCATAGTTCCTTGTTCCAGCTTCAGCAGCTTTACGCAGTTAGTTTTACGCAGTTAGAATACCAATCAAATTGATTCGTAGGCGTAGCCCTACATTAGAAAATACTCCATAAAGTGGCATGTCCTCTATTTGATGTAGTTGACATATTGTGTAAAGATATGACAGCGGAGGTGCATTATTTACATAGTGCTTTGTGATCTCCCTAACGCGAGGTACCTCACCGGCTACCGAACCGTCAGCACCGGCAATATTTTATTCTCAAAGTCTTTGATCTAGCCTGATTTTACTTTGGGCTCCTAATACTATAGATGGTTTCCATTTCTCTGTTCAGTTTGTCTATGATGTAGCCTTAACCTCACTGTAACTTCGCCGGTACCTTAGTTTTTTATACTTCAAGCCTCACAATTTACATTTATAATCCAACCTCCGTTTGCAGTACCCTGCGTTAGCAGTTAACCTCAGTTGTTTAAAAATCAACTATGACCAAAGTTGTTGTTAACCTCATAGCTACCTCAGATGTCTATAACCTGACCGTATCACAGGTCTGGTGCCTCCATAACTCACAACAACTCTTGGGCTAGCAAAGAGGGATCCGACTTATTGCGAATACTGAAGGTAAGGTAGATTGATTGTATGATATCGTCCTCATGGGCTAAATTGTGAAAAGTTTTCAGAAGTTCTCATGACTCTGTGAGCCATTTGAGTATTAGAAAGTAGTCCGAAACTGTAACCCTGACCCTTACCTATTTTGTTCAGTAATTGCAGAACCTGAATATTCACATAATTACTTTGATAATTACATAATGACAGTAATTACTCCTTGCAGGTGTTTGCGGGAGCTGGACTTCACACCAACACTAACGCTGAGTACAGATCAGTTCTTGCTACAATAGACTCCACTGTCCTTGAGGTGAGGAATCTTTTTAGTTTCTATCTTCAGCTACTTTAAATTACCAGGTGTGTTATGTTGTGTTGTTAAGTTTGTTTTCTTCTGATAAAAATAACGTTTCATGCCACTTGATAAACTTGGAATGCGTTGAGATGGTTCTGTCAAGAATAAAAACATTACTTACTTACTACTATATTACCTCATACCTCGGTGAGGTATTGCATTTTTTACATGACCTGAAATGGTTCATTTAATATCCGGTCGAAATTCTTAAACAACTTAAGTTATTTGGAAAGTAGAAACTATCTGGAAGACATTTAAAAGTAGTTCTAGAAAGATAAGTTTGCATGCAAGCGACCAATTTGATTTTATAGGTTTTTTTGCATTGTAAAAGAGCAAATGACTTAACATTTTAAAGGAAATGGTATTTGGTTTCCGAGAAATTCTTTGAGAGTTAAGTCTGCACTTACTCATTTATTGAATTTGCATACCTCAAAATTTGATTTTCCAATATATTTTCTTAATTATGAGCGATATTACCATTGCCTTTGGTATCCTTGGACAATCTGACCTTGCTTTGGCAAATGTCCAAAAAGCAGGTCCATTGCTTTAAACTGTGAGAGAACTGCTTGTTTCACGCCAGCTCGGCACCTATATAATGTAGAATTTTAAAACAATGTAAATCAAACGGATATTTCCAGTTGGGAGACAATTTGGCGATGACTTTAATTTGGTATTTAACATAGATTAACGAAAAACAGGTTTTCTTACCTACATCATGATACAATTAGGGTTTCGAATATCACGTGACAGGTTATAAAAAACTTAGTCGTGTCCTTATGGTTCAAGGGATGATGCTCTATAATGTCCATAGATGGATCTTAATGAACGGTTAATGACATTTCCGGCCTTTAGACTTTGAAACATCATAAAAAGCCTTCAATTTCTGATAGAAAGCTCTCTCTTTGGGCTGCAGACTAATTTAATATGTCTTAATCCTTTTAGATTTGAGCCCTCGAACGAACAAAATGTGTACAAGGTCACTCAAAAACTAAGACTTTCTCCTTGAAATTGGTGGCTTTTTTGCTATTTAGTCCTTTTTGCAAATGTTTGTCACGTGTCTTATTCTGGAGGTAAGAGTACATGCGGTACGCTGTACACACTACACACCTTTCTCTTAGAGGAGTAATATAGTAATAAAAAAGCAATAAAACCGAGCGGCATTTATAAAGCCACTATTTAATGAATAATCTCGTGATTTACAAATTAACTCTGATATTAAACGTCAAAGTTTGATATTTGACAAACTGGCACGTCAATGAATATTGGCATTTCCCGTTGCGTCATTTTGTCACCCATCACAGAGCGCTGTGACTCCTGGAAATCCTTATATGAACAAAACCGGAGGTTGATACTTGTCCCGAGGAATTGTTCAACTCCGTAAAAAGTAAATTACATCACAAGGGGCCGTATTTTATCTTTAGTGGAAATGTTTTGTCAGATCACCGATGACTCATTGACATATCTTAGCGGCATTGTCTATTGAGTAGCGAGAAATTTAAGGAATGGTATGGGGTAAGTTTTATATGTTCAGAATTCTAAATAGTACGACTTTATCCACATGACGTAGCAAGATCAGTGCTATTGGGTAGATATCATACTGACCGCGAAATTCGGATAGGAACAGAAATATCAAATAATTTACTTTCGAAACGCAGCATGTTTTTACGATCGGCTCAAACACCCGTTAAGATACACTTGCTACGTTTTACCAAAGACGAATGTTAAAAAAGGCCGCCCATAACGCACAACGACACTGCTTAAATCGGTCTCTTCTAACTTCCCGCTATAAACGAGTTTCACGAGGCTGTACCCCACCGCGACTCCATATACACAGCTGAATTTGTCATCTTCAGATCAAGAAACAGAGCATCAGCAAGTACGGGTTCGTGGATACAAACCCTGCAAATTACCAGCTCGTCTACTCCACCGGCTTTTATATCGATAGCAAAGGAAACAACATTTCCACTCAACCAGAGGTAAGCTTCGTCGTCGTCGTTGCCATGGCAACGCGTATTTTTCATGACATTTTTAGGATTCCTAACATTAGTAGGATTCTATCCTGTAATGGTCCAATAGTCAGATTGTGCGCTTTAAGTTTTTGCTCGGTTCAAATTTTTACATGTATTCATGAGTCTACTGTTGCAATGCCATATACGACCTGTTTTGCCGTTTTTGGTGGGTTGACGAATCTTTAACAAGGATAAATATCGCATAAAATTCTTTAAATTAAGATATTATTGCCTTGTTTCATACTTGACGTATGCTAGAAAACTTCCATATAAAGATATAACACTGGTGCTAGACGGACTACTTTGACGCACTTGTACATTGTTCTTCCTTTCAGGGTTTTGGAAGTAAGAGTGACTGCTGGAAGGAAATCCATTCCGAGCAGCTGACGGACGCTGTTCGGCCTCTTGACTTGCAGAGTATAAGTGAGGTTCGTTTGGGCGTGTTACTTTGTTTGTTTGTCTGTTCTTCTGTTAGTCGTTTTTTATAGTTTTGCTCTCCACTTTGTTGACCCAATTTTTGTTTATCACTAGTTTGCTTTTTCTGTGTATTTGTCAGCTAAGGTTTTCTGATATTTTCAGCCTTAAATCTATATATTTTTAACTGTCTTCACGTCTGTCAACTTTTACATAACCAACCAGTAACCTAAGCCTTTATTTCCTGGGTTACTAAACCCACACCTTGTTAGTGACATATTCGCATACAGAACCTAGTATGTAATTGTATATTTAGGCAATTGATGGCATCTCGTCTTAAGTCGAAATTCGAGACTGCAACCAGGCTAATTTCAAGTTTTCGTCAAGTCCAGATTTTACCGATTCCTTGCTCCTTCCTTCACAGTGCTCCTTAACTCGACCTTAATTCTTGTCCTCTGAGATAGTGCTGTGTGGGTACTTGATAACTTCTTCGAATATTTTCTCGTTCGTCAGTTTCCTGCAGTTTGCTACCCATACTTGGAGATTTAAAATCGGAGTTTTAAAGACGAATTCTAAAGCCAAATTCTAAATTGTCTAATTATCAATTTTCGCAATATTTGAAATCTGGACTTTAAACGGGTCTATCGCATCAAGTGCTCGTCATTTTATAACTAATAGAATAATTGGCAGACTCTATACTGTGTGTAAGATATCTCTAATGTTTTAAAACTTAACTTTTTGAACATCTAACTTTGATTACTGAGTATAAATTCTAAGTAAGCTGTTAGTTTTGATAAATATTTCTAGCCACTAAAGAGATACTATTTTTACTCTGGTGGACATCGCGTCCTCGAATTTATAAATTGATGCATCAGTTAATGACGTTAAAACATTTAAAGAGCACAGTTATGAAATAAGCGTAATAAATATCTGACAATCTGTCTATCTAACCGCCAAACGGCGCATCATTCTACTTGGAAACACGAAAGTCTCGAAAAAACTCCATAAAAGTAAATGCTAGAGTGGGCGGAGCACCCAGCTGTCTTCCTCTCCCTCCACCGGCGTGGACGGTAGAGGCTCTCTATTTTTAGCCTGCACCAACTATCTCCCTCCATCGATCCTTGTAAGGTGATTCCCGTGATAGTCAAACTAAAGAAAAGGTCCCTCAAACTAATGTCACAACTATTTAAACGGGATATTTGGTGCGAATTTACCTGTAGGTTTGTCAATATTTTATGATGGCTCAAGTTATAAACGGGATTTTTGGCCGAACTTGCCCCTAGTTTTGTAGACAATTTCCGATGGATCAAGTTAAATCCCCTCCCGATTTGGTGGGGACGTCCGTGCAGTTTATACTTGATGTATCATTTGGTCAGTTTTCTGTGCTGCACACACATGGCGGGATTCTGTAAATGATCTCTTTTATATGGTCTTCAGTGGTATAATCAGAAAATATTGTTGACGTAATTATTTAGGAATTTTCTCAGCGTAACGGCTCTCCTGGCCAAGATCTGTATTTAATTATTTTGTAGTTGCCATGCATTCGATGCAGTTGAAGTTGCTCCGAAAAGTTGTAAAAACTAACCGTGTAAGTGTGAAAATTACGTGTCTTGGAGAACGGTAGTCTTGGGGAGGTTTCGTAAATTTTATTTTGACACGTGGGAGCGTTTCTCGTTATTCAATATTCGTACCTGGCGTCTTATTGGTCAATCCCTGTGACAGAAATTCTCGACGCCTCCCCGAATATCGTTCTCTGTTGTGTTAACGATAAAATTTTTTATTAATCTTGATAGTTCGGATGTGCTTGCTTGTGAAGGTGACATTGGGAGTTAGATTATATTTTTGCGTAACCTGCAGACAAAATATTACTCAACCAGCTTGAAAGTTGTGTTTCCAATCACGTTCTAGTTTACTAAAAGTTTAAATTCAGCTACTGACGATGCTGTTTTCAGGATATGGAGAGTACCAGACTAGAACTGAGATACAAAACACAGCGACAATCTCAACCTTCTGCAGTTAGTTCATTAACTTGTTTGTTTAGTTGATTAGATCATTTCCTTTAATTACTGACACATTTGCTTGAATAACCAGCGTAAGCTCCAGATTTGTGACGTTATAAAATGCCAAGACATCCATCCTGACATCCAACTAAAAAGCATGGAAATATTTCGTCCCGCACCGACTCCAGTATTAAAAGTCTTTTTGTGAGCCAAGAAGTCTAAAAGTCTAAAAGACGGGAGACAAGCCCCGATTTTACTTCCCGACCTAAAATATGTCCCTGACGTATTGATTCGCTTGTCGGTGATTATGAGCATGTAATCGTATAGCAATTCTAGATAGGACCCGGGATATCTCCTACACTCTATTTTTGGCTCAAATTTATGCAGTAATCACATTGAAAACTGAAACCGAGATCTGTATTTTTCTTGCTCAGCTTCCCGGGCTTGCACGGTCCTTATCTACTCTGTTTTTTCTCCCCCGTCTTTTTGATCATCTGTAAAAGTTATCTGTCTCGATTTGATGACACTTACACGCCCGCTCCTGGCTGAATTTGAGACCGGAAAGTTGGAACTTTTCACTCTCCGCCATGGAGAAAGTTTGGACTGCACTCGGTCAATGCTGTTTGTTTGCAGCCAAGGTATTTACCACGACAACCTCTTTAGTTTAGCAAACATATCTTCAGTTTCTCTCCCATCATAGCGTCAATAGCTTAAAGAGGGGAGGCGAGGGTCTTTTAGGGATTTAAAATTCGTGTCGAATATATGCCTGAATTATATGTATATTTGAGTAGTAAGTGTGCATTACTGTAATGGGCTGAGTGGACCTGGATCGTGATTGTGTAGGAACTTGAGTTGAACTCTTCGACATGTCAAGCTTATTAAGTAAGAAGTAACCGTGATGTACTCTTGGACCAGGGCCACGATTTTATTTCCACCTTTCAAAATCCATTTTGCCACTTATGTGGGCGGTTTTAAAAGTTAGTCCAATAACCTAGTAGAGATTCAAAGAATCCGAGTCAAACCCCTAAAAGACAACTTCGTGTATTTGAAAATATTCAGCCCTGTCACTGATCAGAGGCATCAGGGCGCCTGTCTGCTCTGGTTGTGAACCGGCTCCAGGCAGACATCCGCAACAACCCCAGTTAGAGAAAGAGGAGGAGGAGGATGAGGGGGATTGTTATAAATTTTGTTGCGATAACAGTGTATATGTGTTTCAGGAGACTAAAAACGAGACAATAAAACAAGCTACCGGACTATACCACCATCCTGGAGATTCTCCCTTTCTAATTCTAATACAGGGGTAAGTAGGGTGGGGTAGTGCTGTCTGTTTGGGGGGGGGGGTGAATGTCATTACGTCATGTAGCATTTTGTAAGCAGTTATTTAGTGTGATCTTACCTCATGTTGCGTGTTTGGGGTTGAATAGTGTATATTTCTGAATCATTCTTAAGTGCAAGCCTGGTTCAAGATGTAAAACATACGCATGTTACTTGTGTCTTGAATATTGCCCTCAAGATAAACCCCAATGAATATATTCAAACAAACCACAAAATATTTTGTGCGGTTACAGTCTGAATTTTCGGTAAGCACAAAAAGTAAAGCTTTTTAAACTTGACGTAAAGGTATTGATAAGTCAGTTAGTTGGTACAATGTACACTGGTGATAGGCGAGTAAAGGAGACAGAAAAGAAATAAGAGACTACAGGGATATATGTACCAGTCACCTGTAGTCTGTATTCTGCGTCACACTGACGACAAATGAAATGAGTGATATCACTCCGTCCATTACTTATCACACCAAGCTAGGTATACACATCAAACCTATCACGCTATCCTGTAGACTTCATCTAATTTTAACGGTGAAGTGCAATATCACGGTACTCAATCCATCTCACACAACTGACACACAGAGAGACGGACCCCTCCCATCCCTCCCAAGCCCCAAATGAAATGAGTCCCAGGGCACATATCAGATTAGAAGAACCAAACTGCACCTGCCTGGCGACATTCCAGCATCCCCTGACACATCCCTCTCTCTGAAACCTGCAAACTGGATCCACCACACTCTCACACACGCAGCTCTTGTAGGTTACCTGCTGATAACACACGCCGCACTTCTAATGGTTTTAATCGTATTACCTTGATCGAGCTGGGCGTCTCTCTTTGTAGCTACCAGACTTACACAACTTTCCTTTCTGTAGTCTCGTCTGTTTCTTCTTCGAGTATTATCTTCTTCTTCTTGGTTTCTTCCCCTGTTGTTCATCACTTACTTTTGATTTTATAGCTTTTCTATTTCCTATCCTTCTCTTTACCTGAGTCTATCATTAGGAAGTGACTCCCGCATCTAAGGTAGGGAACAAAAGAAATGAAATATACCTCTAGTGCCACAATGAATTTGAAAAATATTCAAAAGATTTGAACTAATTACATTAGGCTGGCTATGTTAACAACTCCTATTGCTCTGAACGGAGCACTATGTTCCTTTCTCGAGAACACATTCACTCTCTGATTATTAGTCGGCAATTAAGTCATGTTATTCGCATAAATTCATTGACTAACAACCCGAACTGTGCTAATAATAGGACCACACAACACCCATCACACGAAGGAATTGTTCTTGTGACTAATGACGTATTCGAGTTATTATTTTTATTCTCCGACTTAAAAGTTTTACAACGATAGATTTTCCACACACACACACGCACGCACACACACACACACACACACACACACACACACACACA
>JH154478.1:53261-65700 GCA_000226015.1 Mnemiopsis leidyi | reverse complement strand
CACACACACACACACACACACACACACACACACACACACACACACACCACACACACACAACACACACACACACACACAACACAACACACACACACACACACACACACTCACACACTCACATTTTTCCCGAAAAAAATGCGATCAAACTTTGATCCCGCCAGAGTCTGGAGTTTTCTGTTAATTTCCACTTCACCTGTAAAGATATACGTACATTCTACACAGTCCTCGTCAGCTCAGCACCTGTGCTGCTAACCAACTAGCTGAAAAAGAATGAGAAATGTCTACTGTAACTATAAGTGGTTGGAACAGCGCCAAGACAAAGCTCTTAGTTTAGTCAGTAAACACACTACCGGTTTACCGGTGTTAATGAATTGGCAATAAACCATCTGGTACAAGATCGATGTTCATTGTTACCAGCCACTCCGACCACTGAATACTGATATATTAGGCACAAACAAGTTCATATTTACAAACATATGTCACACATTATTAAAGTTTCGATACCACGATAACCTTCTTCGTTACCTTCTTTGTTACCTTGTGAGATATTTGTGAAATATTTCTACCAATTTCAAGACAACAGTCATACCCGTTATGTTTGTCTAAACAATGAAACATGAACACACAAAACCTAACCCAAGTAAAAACATTCTCGCCACCGTACTCCACAACACGGTCTAGTTGAAGAAGTAACTTAGAGCGAAATGTTAAACAAGTCCCTTCACCAGGTCTAATAACTTACCGTGAACCTCGTCAGGTTTGACAGAGAGCTTGATCACGTGATATACCCGCTGTCTGAAGGAGAAACTCTCTTTGTTTCCCTGGCAACCACTCCTAAACCCTCCTTTTCCGGCCACGTCATCGTCATTCATACTAACGAGACTATCGAACGTTCCATCATGCGAGCTGGTAGGTTTCTTTGGTTTAGTTTCTAATTTAGTTTCTCTTTCACGATTTCTTTTTCTTTTATTTTACGCTCGATTATTTTCGATCGAGATATGAAAATTAATCCCATGGAAGATAAATCTTCACTCCGTTCTCTATCTTGACAAATCAATTTAGGTTCAAAGTGTATGATTTGTAACGGTGCAAAGAAAGAAGAGCTCAAGTGTGGGCAATCATTTCACATTGGCAAACACTACAAGTTTGTCTTCAAAGACGCTATTGACAACAACGCCCCTTCACCAGGTAAATTATCCGTGTGTTTGTTTTCCTGTAGCGACCTTACCAAACCCCTCTTTTAAACTTGATCTGCTTTGTCGTCTGTTTTAAATCAACAATAGTGTCCCAAGTACAGAATAACGCAGGATTTTCACGTATGCACGCAATTTCCACGGGAGAAAAGAATCACAAAAATGTCTGATCTTAACCTGGCAAACTTTTGATCTGTTTGACCCACCAGTTTTGTTGATCTTGCCAGTGTTAGCTGATGTCATGTTTGAGGTTGGTTGGAGGTCGGTTTGACGTGCGAGCCGTCAGGCCGTCTCACCGACCTTGTCTTCTCTGCTTCTTTACGTGTCACTTCTGGCGATGTATTCTTCTTTGTGGGTTGCAGATTACGGGCGATTTTCACGAGTTTTACTTGAAATATGCAAGCAAAATTGACGATTTAACAGTTGGCCAAGCAGAAATTGATGACTTCACAGCTGTCTATACAATTTGAAAAGTCGTATGTCACTTATTTTTGAAACAGTCTGCCGTAAATATCAAATTTCAAGTGATTTCACGGACAAATTAAAACACTTGAAAATTCTGTAAACCACATACAGAACGTAAAAAACACTGGTCAGCAATTAATGATGATATTTTCAGAAGCAGGGTCCCCAGATACCCAGAGAACACTCTCGATGGGAACCCTAACTTCCCTCTCTCCCGATATCAACAATGTAACTACTATCATGCATCAACATGCTGAGCCTCGCTTTATTTTCTATATGGTTAGTGAACTAGTCTTACCTTTTGCCGGAATTGTGGCAGTTAAAGGGTTTCTATGGGTTAACTCCGATATTTTTGATGAAAATTTGAAATGCAGAGAGTACACCAGGTTGGTGAATCTGCAGAGATTCTATTAAGTCCTCTTAATTCAGATAACTTTTTAATAGAATCTCAATTTTAATAGAATCTCAATTCTTCTCAGGAACACAAGAAAGTTTTGTTTAACAGCATCCTGGACTACGAGACCCTGACCAACAAGAACGTTTTGGCGTGCGCGCGTCTCACCATCATGAGTCTGCGACACGCGTTTGAAAACTTTGCGCCGGCAGAGGTAGCGGAGATTGTGGCGTATATCAGAGATAGGCTTGAGTTGCTAGCTAAAGTAGTGCAGCAGAGAGCTGGAGAGATGTTGAACTCAACCAACCCTAATCCTAAGTAAGTACATTTGTCAGATGAACGCGAATATTCAACCCTCTTAGCTGAATTTTTTAACCCTGGTCGATCGATAATCATTATCTCAAACGTTTTTATATGCCTCATTTTGCTGCTGATACTGACTTATCCCGTCACTATGAAACTTAAAACAACTTCCCCCCAGGAAAAGCGCGACAAGTTTCCTCAAGCCGATGATGAAGCTGCTGTCGAGTACTCTGGAGATTGTTCACTACTTGAGAGAGAACCCTCAACATACTGATGAGAAGATTGTTAATGAGATTGTAGAAGTTAGCTGTTCCCATGTACGAGCACATTGCTTATCATTCTGCTAAGGTGGGTGGCTCCTTATTTTTAGAATTTCTTTAGAATTTCTTTAGAATAAAAAGATATAAAATGTACTTATTTTCTACTTAATCTAAATATAATGGTTCCCGTCGTCCTGCCCCAGAACATCGTGCCCCAGAACATTTTTTCCCGCATATTTGGCCCCAGCGACCCTAACCCAAACCTTAACCCAAACCCTTACGAAGTTGTCTTTTGTGAAGCAGGGCGTCACTGGGGCTAAATCTCTGGGCCGAAGTGCTCTGGGGCACGATGTTCTTGGGCAGGACGTCGGACACCAAATATAATTATTCGTTTTTAGAGTTTTTGCTATGTTTTAACGTGGCTTTCTGATAAGTTAAAATCTTATGATGGGCAGTTGTTTTCACCCCTATGTGTTTAAACTCATCCTAAATCCCCTCCAGATGGTGTACGAGCTGCTGCCCAGTATCCTAGACCCGGCTCCTCTTCTCCCCGCCTCCAAACCCTCTCTCTCCTCCATTGACGCTGCTGGTGAAGATCTCCATGTCTCGAACAGTGGGTCTTGTCAAGAAGCTCCTGTTTCTTCCAGCATTCTTTCCTCGGTGGAGGAAGATATCCCTGCTTCTCCTCCCCCTTCTGGAAGAGGTGAGTTTACCTTCTGTAATTACTGTGTTACTTTTTCAATCCCCAGATGTTGTACTATGTATAACTAGTCCGGTTACCAATATTTATTTAAGAGCTCTTTACTCATATATTAGTCAGAACGCCTTACCTTGATAAATTCTTCTAATTAATTTTTTGCTTATCAGAAAAACGAAGGTGGAGTGTACCTAATCTTCCCCCGATGAGAAAACGGAAGATGACAAAAAACGGTCTAGACCGTCCCCGTAGCGAGAGTCTTACCGGAGCAGAGCGTGCGCTGCTGAACGCGCGCAGCCACTCCAGTCCGAGCGGCGGGAGCTTGTTCGCTGACGAGATAGCAGAGCTAGTTATGAGGTGGGTAGAGAAGTGTGGACAGTTGTACATCTACTTGACGTTTTTGTATAGCTCCGCCATGTTTGTAGTTGAGATGTAGTCGTTCTAGAATATTCTTTCTGTCAATATATTCTCTTTTGACAGATTGTGTGTATGTTGTCAACATGACATTAGTGTATGTTCTAGACGGTCTAGATAACGTATTTATCTTGACACAGACTACATGTGTACCGAGAGCCACTAGCTTCGCCAGAACACATTTACTAGCGAACTCCGCTGTAGACCCAGGTACCTGGGTGCGACACTGTAGACCCAGGTACCTGGGTGCAACACTGTAGACCCAGGTACCTGGGTGCAACACTGTAGACCCAGGTACCTGGGTGCAACACTGTAGACCCAGGTACCTGGGTGCAACACTGTAGACCCAGGTACCTGGGTGCAACACTGTAGACCCAGGTACCTGGGTGCAACACTGTAGACCCAGGTACCTGGGTGCAACACTGTGCAATACTCTACAGTAAGATTAGTACACGTGTCATCCCCACTAACCCGTACACAACCAGATTACTCAGTTACCGTGTCACTACTACTGTCTCATATTGCATAAAGTGAATAAATGTGCGTGTAAGAAGTTACTTTGTCATTATATACACGTTGGTGGCTGGACAAAGTAGTGCTGTGTAGTTCTTCACACAGTTAACTCAGCTGGGGGCGTGTTAGATATAGGTATTAGGTACCTGGTCATACACATTTAAGGTACCTCTAGGTACTTTTTAAGGTACTTTAAAGCGTATATTCAAGTTACCTTTCTCTCAAACAATACGACTAATTGATGTATAAACTCGATCTGTATAGACTGTATAGACACTACTGAAGTAAAACATGAAGTGACAGTGAAACATGAGCCCAGTGTTAATGGCCGCATCTCGTACAGTCGTACAGCTCTCAGAGCCACGAGGATAACAACTAGATTGTTTTGATCCAGTGTGTCCCTGGTATGCTACTTTACAGGTTCTAACAAGCTCCTTGGTTGGTGGCAATGTTTTAATCGCTGTAAACGTTTAAACGAGGCACTGTTGCGAATATTTCGCATACCTCATCCTGGACCCTCTTTAAAAACGGTTAATTTGATTACAACTCTAATGATATGAGGTACTCTGACAATTCGTCGTTATATGCGCTGACCCGGACGGTAAGGGGGGCTAAAAATAAACATTGCGTATTTGCCGCAATCACACGATGACACAATATCTTTGTGTACACTCGAGCGCCTCTGCTCCGCTGGTATGCAGGACACATCATGCCTGACCAGCAAATATTTCAGGAACGCGGCAAAGTCCTCGTCAAGCGGCCCGAACTCTCCCGGATGCAGACGAAACGCAGCTCGCCAGAACCTTACGAATATTGGTCCCGGAGTCAAAGTATTGGTTCAGCTCTTGCAGAAGTTTCACACCTTAAGTGAGTAGGGATAGTTTTCATACCGGGGATGTTTGATCGGCGGAAACGCATTTCTTTGGGTTCTCTTCCCCTGACTGCGTCTAGATTTTGTAGTCTGCTCTTTGCTGACCAGGCAAGTTGGTAAGAAATGTGCAAATTCTTGAGTTGTTGATTTTTGTAATGATGTCAATGTTTCAGGTAACAACTGTACGCTGAACAGTGCAATGATAAAACAATTATTTGTGTCCATCTTCTACTTCGCCAACACAACGCTGTTCAACACAATCATAGAGTCCCCTCAACTCTACTTTAATTGGAACAAAGGTTTGTCTTAAGAACAATAGCAGCTATATACGGAATTTTCTTGCTTCTACGGCCTACTTTGGTTAGAACTTAGAGCTCGTGTGAGCGGACTTGCTATGACTGCGCGCGCGTTTGTCTAACCAAAATATGTCATAAAAAGTGTGCAATCGTTACACAAATTTTCAAGCCGCGCGCACGTGTTTTTTAATGACCTCTAATTTGTCTCCCTTATCTCCATTCTTCAACTAATCAACCTCACAACTCCAGGTATCCAGATGAGAATACACCTGGACTACGTACTAAAGTGGACCCACCACGTACAACTCTCCCAAACCTCGAACCTCTACTTCCGGGAACTCCACCAACTACTCGACCTCCTATCTCTCCCCAAACGCGACCTGTTGGCGTCCACCTGGTCGGCACTCTCTAAAACATTCCCCAACTTGTCTCCAGCTCAGCTCAACCACGTCTTGTCCAACCACAGTGTCAGCCAGAAGCCCAGGATCTGGAAACCGTCCCCACCGCTCTCCATGACATCAGACTCAAACGTTAGGATAGAATTGACTGCATATCCGCAACTTGTCATACCAACTAGAGGATATAAACTTGCCCACTTTTCTGACCTACCTGACAATCTCAGGCCGACTCTGGCTAAGCTAACCAAGACTATAACCTCGGCATCTCCGTCAAAACGGAGCCCCGGTCAAATCAGAACCTTCAAATGTTCCCTCCAGAAAAACGACTCCAAATCAATCGGACTGAAACTAAAGAAGAACTCTCAAGGTCACATCAGAGTGAGTGACATTGTTGCCAACTCTCCGGCTCACCTAAACGGGGAAATTAAGTGTGATGACGAGGTTTTACAGATAAACCAGACTACAGTGACGGGAAACAGCGTGGCGTTTTGTAAACGTATTATAATGGGCAGCGAGGGTAGTGTAGAGTTGTTGTTGAGCAGGGCCAAGTTGTAGGGTATTGCTCGGATGGGGCGAAGGTTGTTATGGTTGCCGATCGTTGTTATGGTTTCCGGAATTTGTTATGGTTGCCAATCGTTGTTATGGTTGCCTATGGTTCTAATGGTTGCCGATGATAAAATGGCTGCCGATGGTTGTATGGTTAGTGACTGGTGCAGTTATCTACTGCTCTTGTCACAGGTTACAATAGATGGCGACTTGACTTGTTTATAATTGTTTATAGGTTACTTTTTATTTTATATTTCGTTTTATGGATCTAAAATTAATTTAAGATAATAAAAGACACTTTTTAAATCGTGACATTGAGTCTGGAAGTAAGACTGACTTCGAACGATAGATTTTCAATAAATGATTAAAATTTCGTATCTTCTTTAATAATATTGATCAGCAACAGCACATTCTATACGTTTGCCATAGAAACTGAAGAATTTCTTTATTTGCTTATATCAACCCGATTAATTAATAAACGAATATTTCGATATAATTATGGTAAATAAACAGTCAAATATTCCGACTGTGATGCCTTTGCTGTTACGCCCTATTTACTGATCATGACTAGGGTAAGATAAGTTTACAGTTTGTAATGATTAAATGATATTACTAATGATAACAATAGCCTACTATTATAGGAGTTAGGAAACTTGGACTTTGTACAGATGTAGGAATTAGGATTTACGTTTGTTTGATATGATAGGCTAGTGGTATCTCGACTGATGTAGGATTATTGGTTTTGTTCCATTTATTTTCTTATAAATGAATCCAATTTAATTTCTAAAATTGATGAATGACAGTGATTATGTTTTATTTTAAACTTATTTTTATGAGTTTTGTTAAGAATTGAGGTTTGAACGAACAATAAAGCGCGTTTCGTTTGTCATTAAAGTTGAAATCTGTTAAAACATGTTCAATAGGATAACATTTCAAATTATGATTTACAATCTCTTCTCTTGAAAATACAGTAAATCAGATTACAAGATAAGAAAATTTTACCAAACAGTCAGACGGACGATGGTAAAAAATCAGATTACTAGCCATGTTAACTAGCCATGGTAGAGGTTAATCTCGGTTTTTTAATACCATGCACAGAATGTCATTGCTTTTTTATGCTACATTACTCTGTCAAATTATAGACTCGTTAAATACAGTTAACAAATCACTAATATAAATGAAAAACAAAGTCGGACAACAAACAGACAAAAATGTAGCCTAAAAGACTACAATTGGCCTTCAGCGGTAGCTGCTTTGTCAACAGACTCATACAACACATCCATAGTTGGAGTCTTTTCCGGGTAAGCTAACCAACTCATGAAGTAGAAAGAGGAACTGATCAGTCTGATAGTGACCTGCACAATACACAGCCACATGACCATCTTATCAAGATCGTATATCCAGCAGTTACCCACAGTTCCATCTTTGTAGGTCCTCCACACATCACAGTGCTGGTCTATTATCAGTCCAAAGAGAAGGGGGGCTGGCAGAGTGCCTAGGGCTTTTCGAGCAAACTGTCTCAAACCTTGAGCTATGGTCCTGTCACTCTCAGCAACTACCCGCTGATAGATCACATTGTTAGCAACAAAACCGGCAAACTTGATGATGGTGTGGATGGTGGTGATGAAGAGAGATATCCACAATCTCCTAGTGCAGGACTCCCCACAAGCTCCAGGGACCACAGTCCCAGACTCCACACACGTACAGCTAGTATAGACCTCCACATTGGAGAAGTTCCCCTGAAAGTCGTGACACCCCGCGAAACAAGGGGAGAAGTAGGTAGTCTGAGTAGAGGTATCACAGACAGGGTCGTAAAGTTCGGTCGTGCAGCTGCAGTCAGAGTTACAGACCTCAGATATCGGGGTTGCAGTCTCGGTTGTGGGGCAGTGCAGGAGTATGCCCAGTAGGAATGGTGTGGAGATGAGGGAGAGGAGAAAGTAGATAAAGAGAAGTTTTTTAGGGTGCCAGTCTCTTTTCTTCACCAACACTCCACCCAGAACAACACCAATCACAAAACCTGTCCCGTGAAAGAATCCGATGTATTTCCCAACATCTGTTTGTTTTATCCGAAATATTTTCTCGTAAATTTTGGGCATAAAACTGTTAGCTCCAGCCTGCAAGAACATAAGAAAATCTCCAATTATAAGAAAATCAAGCGCCTTGTTTCGTAACAGTCTCTTAAACGTTGGATATATTCTCCGAGTAGTCTGCAGAAGAGACTGATTCAGTTCACCATCCTTCTCTTTTTCTGTGGTTATCCCTTTCTCGACTTTCTCCTTTAGAACCTCCCTAGCAGCGGGCATCTGCTGGGGGTACAACAGGATGAGGAAACTCAGAAAGAAAGCAACAACAGAAGGTATAAAGTAACCCAACCACCAAGCTCCAACAAACTCCTTGCTCTCTGTAGTCATACCTTCTGGCATGGACAGAGTTACATACCAACCCAGAAACACTGAACCTACCACCATGGCAAATGGGGCCCCTACAAACGAGAAGACAGTGAGGAAGGCCAAGGCTACTGCGAACTTTTTCTGAGGATAAATTTCGTCGAGATAGGTTACCCCTGCTGTCAGTGGGGGGCAAGAACCAATACCTTGGAGGAGGTAGCCGAAAACAAAGAATTGGAAGTACTTGTGGTTTCTCATCGCATAGCCATAATCTGATTTCCCATCACCGGCACCCTCTATTGTTTCTAAAGTCTCGTCACATATTCCTCTCATCTTCATGTCATCTGGACTGTCGCTGTCGATGAAAGTGAGGTTTTTAGGTTGAGGATACTCCACAAAAAGGGTGGTCGAGGTTGGGACCAAGAAAGCTATGACCACTACAATGATTCCCAGTCCTATCCACCGTATCTTCTTTGCTCCACAGAAATTACTCATAACAACTGCAGCTATCATTCCCGATATATCGTTAGCTAGGAGGATCAATCCTGTTTGTTTGGAGTTCAAGTTAAAGATTGTTTCTAGAGTGGGTATGATTAACACCAAGATTCCGTAGGGTATCATGAGAAAGAAATTGCTGAGAGAGAAAATCGCTGTGAAGTATGCTGGAGTGTTGAACTTCTCGAGAAACCTTGGTCTCCAGTTGAAATAGCCCATTTGAGAGATTCTCCTGTCATCTTCATCATATTTATTCGCTCCTTCTTGATCTACTTTTTTGTAAATTCCTCCCTTCATGATACATTCCCTTCGTTCGACTGAAAAGTATTAACCTTGAAGTGTTGCTTTTCATTTCGAAAAGTCGTTGTGTCGCTCATTCGATGACCACAAAAGAATAAAACAAAAAATACATTGCAAAATTTCGAGTCAAATTCAACTCAAAGGCCGCGTGATTTGAAACCTTAAAGCAAATTAACCGCGTGCTCTGTTAAAGTGTGCCAGTGTGCCACTGCACAGTGCACACTCGATTGGCCGATTGCTGATACATACACTTATTAAGAAAACGTTAGTGTCCGCGTTTACTTGTCGAAATATAAAGCATGGTTCTACTTCTAGAGATTGTGCAGGCAATAGTACGGACTTTGAATCAATCAAGTTACGAAAGTGCGGAACTAAGACGAAACTAGCTCAGTCGTTCTGCTATGACCTTAGCTTCTGATTTGAAGCGATATACAATGAAATAGGAAAATAGGAAAATGTGGTCATACAACGGGCATGGGTACAGTTTTTCCGTAGCTTCGAGGTATCAAATTCTGAAATTTGTGTCAAAAACCGCGTTATTTCAATAAACCGAGTATAAAGTGCTATCGAATGAAGCTACAAGTACAAAACTACACAATAATTCCTGCAATGACCTTCACCGTTCTCGAGAGCACAATTAGGTAACAGGCGTGTGTGTTTCGTAGTTCTGTGAGACTGTAATGCCTGTAATGAATGTAATGAATGTATAATGAATGTAATGACTCATGATTATAGTACAAGTCTAAGAGCACGAGGAATATGAACTGTTATACTTATAGTGGTATAAACTTTAGTCTATAGACATTAGATTAATTAAACTCTAATAGCTTGAAGTCACGGTAATAAGCTGGTCTTCGCGCGGAGTATGTGAACTTGATTATATAGCAGAAATAAGAACGCACATATAGCACCAGCAGATATGAACCATGACCAAGTGTAATTAGTTCTCTACAGAAATTTGTACCCAAATAGTCAATGATAAGTCTTATATTACGCACATAATCAGAATTGCTCCGCTTTTTCGGCTAAATCTCGACTGCATAGAAGACCGCATGACACTATTCGAAACGAAATTAAAATATGTGTTATATAACGCTTGACGAGATTATATCCGTCTACCGTTCTAACGAAACGTTCAGCTTTGAGCTGCGAGAGTCTGGTATCAACGCGACAATATAATTCATATGCACACATACTGAGTTCATATCGAATAGCTACAGCAAATTATCAAATTGATATTTAATTCAATACGAGCAGATATTATTCAATGCAAGCAGATTTTTCAGTAGAAATTAAGTGCACACAGAAAACAAGCAAATATGAACTAAGCTATAAATTTCTAAATTTAACTTTTCAAGTTCAACTAAAATATACAACGGTTCGTATAAGGGATCTGACGATGGAGCTCATCAATAAAGTAATTTTATGAAATCACTTTAAACAGAACCCGGCTAAACACACTTTTGCTAACACATCCATCATGGGGAGCCGTCACACCTATAAAAGTGTCAGGAAATACTGCAGCTCCCCACATTTTGGCCAGGTTTGAGGCTTACACTGTAATTTTAGAACTTCAGTGGGCTTGGTTCCAATTCCGGGACCAAAACGAATTCCTGTAACTGTTACCTACTTAGCTGCTTATACGTGCGAAAATCATATTTTGTCGTAAACAAAACTTTAGGATTAATCGTGATAATTTGATTGGTATTGAAAGTCCGGGCCTTATGAATTTGTGTGTGAGGAATGTGATCAGATTATAGGTTGCTACCAACTTCATGGCCATGTAATGGTATGAAATCGGATTAACTGATTGAATACAAAAATTTGAGCGGCTTAACTTTCAAAGAGGGGTGTAACATGAAGCATATTGAAGCATATTATATGCGATGATCTAATAGGATTCTGAATTATGATTTATGCGAGTCGTTGATATGATTTGGCCGAGAATCTTTATATGCAAAGATTCTGGGCCCAATCATATCTATACGACTCGCATAATAGAATTATTTTAAAGCGCCTACAAGGCCGGCACCAGCCATGCACGTGATATTTGGGTAACTGAGTTGAAAATCGAAAGCATATATCGTTCAACAAAACTGATTTATTCACGATATTTAAAGAGCAAATGATTGCAGTAATGTAGAACTTCACAATTTTGGAAGAAACTAGGCAAATAAATTACACGCGTGTCAGAACAGTAAAACGGGAGAAAAGTAAAAGTATACTGACTACCAGAAGCCTTTAGAGGGTCGATAAACACGCTGCCGATAAACACATTTCTGTAAACTGTATCGTCCGGACAATTGTTACTTAGCTTATCGTATATACCAGCATATACCTGGCTGTCATCACTATTAGCATCTTGCGTAGAAGTAGAACTAGAAATAGCGCACCGAGCACAGCTGGCATAACACAACAGGAACTAGAGCGTGAACCACTGACGTACTTGATTTTATGCCCCGCGCCGGAGGGCGCACATGCTAGTAGTTGTGGCGTCGTCATTTCGTTTGCGTCGACTCTCGCAACTTCATCGCACCACAGAACAAACATATTTTCGATTTCAAGAAACATTTGATACTCATCTGTTTCAGGAAGGTTCAGGCTATCCTAGGAACTAACTCTCATCGTTGTAGGTCGAAAATTGGAGGAGTAACACTCGTTTCAGGTTGAGAGTACCTTGGTTACAGCCGGATGGGTCAGCAACTCCTCGCATCACTGAGGAAAATTGAGGTTAGCAATCAAAAATCCGAGCCGTGCCCCCTCTTCAAAATTGTCTTAACTACATTTGTGCCAAATATCAAGTCAATTGAGCCAAAAATGGCTTCACAAATCGTGACATCCGGCGAAAAAGTTAGTGGCGTAAAAATTTGCGAATTCAGTTTGTCAAATGTGCGCCTCCCTGATGTG
>JH154478.1:38302-52130 GCA_000226015.1 Mnemiopsis leidyi | reverse complement strand
ACACACACACACACACACACACACACACACACACACACACACACACACACACACACACACACACACACACACACACACACACACACACACACACACACTACTCTCTCTCTCTCTCTCTCTCTCTCTGCTTCCATACGATACTGGCACATGTACAAATACAAGGCCGCGTTGTCTTCTCTATTGAGCGGTAATTACGCGCACAGATTCCTGTGTACATTCATTGATCAAATTGTTCATTCTGCTTCGTCGCAGCTCTGCACACTCTGCACACTGCGATCTCGTCTATTTGCAAATCGTGTAGCCATCTTTAAAGCTTATAATAGCTATAGCAGTCAGTATACCTTCTGTAGTTCTAGTATAGCTTCAATACCTTCTGACAATCTGCATTCTGCAATGTGCGTGACACAAGACTGGATACACCATGGGTAAATTAGCTTAGTTAATTTGTCATTCAACCACTGGGTTACCTCGTTCATATTACAGTTAATTGCTAGCTTTGCGGATATTTTTAGGAAACAGCTCACTGCTTAACTAGTTTATAAATTTCAGCCGGCCAGTTTGCAAGCTTCTATGTTGGGGGGGGGGGCCACGTCCCTAAAAAGCCCATTTTTACCTCCGCGGACCCCCCAAGGGCCCTAAAAAAATGGGCTTTTTTGGGCTTTTTTGGGACCTAGAAAAAATTAAAATCATGCTTTATATTAGAATAATTTAGATCAATTCAAACTCGTTCTTTGCATCATTTTCAATTTTAAAAGGCACTTTGTATGATTTGACCCGTTGTTCTATTGAAATTTAGTCACAAAAACTCCTTATTTGTCCCAATTTTGATCCCAAAAAGTAGCAATTGTTACTTCATTGGGTAAAGTTTTCACGTACTGCTGGGATGCTTCTGTAGCATTACTTAAATAGTAACTACTACTGGTTTAATGCAGGGTTTTGGGGGTACTACAAGGATATAACAGTGGGATTACTGGGGTACTATTAGGGTCCAACAGTGGTACCACTGGGCTCATACTTTGGTACTACCGGTATATTACTGGAGTACTACAGCAGACAGCTGGGTTACTTCTGGGATACTACTTGAGTACTACTGGAGAACCACTGGGTTACTACCTGGGTACTATTGTGGTTTATAGGATGGTTTATAGGGTGTTAAAATGGACTATTGGAATAATACTGGGGTACCACTGGGGTACTACATGGGAGCCACAACTTTGTACTTCTAGGATACTACTAGATTACTACTGGGATACTATTCGGTTATTACTGGGGTACTACACGAGTACTACTGGGGCACCGTTGGGGTACTTCTGCACTGGGATACAGCTATGATAATTATAATGGGATACTACTGGGGTACTACAACTGGTTTACTACTGGAATTCTACAAGGGTTCAGCTGGGGTACTACTGAGCCTTAAGCACTACATAGGCACTACTGGGAAACTACTAGGATACTAATGGGGTACCTTGGGGTACCACTGGGTTACTTTAAAACAACTACCGAGGTACTACAGGAGTTCCACCTGGGTACCATTGGAGGACTTTTAGGGTTCCACAGCTAGGTGACTACTGGGGTAATTCAGTGGTACAACTGGGACATTACTGAAGAACTTAAGGAGTAGTACAAGGGTACTTATATAGGAGTAATATAGGAATACTACCTGGGTACTACAGAATTTCTACCCACCAATTGGGTCACTTCTTGGGTTCTACAGGAGTACTAAGTAGGCGTTATACTATGGTACTGCCGTGATACTACTGGGGTATTATAACTGGGTAACTTTTGGGATACTGGGGTACTACAGTGATACTAATGAAATACTACTGAGTCACTACTGGGGTACTTCAGTGATACTACTGGGATACTACTGGGTCGCTACTGGGGTACTACAGTGATACTAATGGGATACTACTGGGTCACTACTGGGGTACTACAGTGATACAACTGGGATACTACTGGGTCACTACTGGAGTACTACAGTGATACTAATGGGATACTACTGGGTCACTACTGGGGTACTACAGTGATACTAATGGGATACTACTGGGTCACTACTGGGGTACTACAGTGATACTAATGGGATACTACTGGGGCACCACTGGGTTACTGATGGGGTACTACAGTGGTGCTTCTGGGATACTAATGGGGTACCACCGGATATTGCTGGAGTTCCAAAGGAGTGACACAAAAGTGCTTCAGGAGAAACATAGGAATACTTCTGGGGTTCTACAGAGTACCAAGTAGGGGTACTACTATGGTACTGCTTGGATGCTACCCGGGTACTACAACTGGATTACTACTGGTGTACTACTGACTTACTGGGGTACTAAAGAATTGTACTGAGGTACTACTATGGTATCAGTGCATCGGGGTACTCATAGTGTACTATTGGACCTCGGGTACTACATGTGCATTGATTTGGCACTGCTGGGTACTACTGGTTCACTACTGTGGTATTATCGTGGTTGTAAAAGGTTCTATTGGGATAACTCTGGAGAAACTTTGGGTAACACTTTTGCACTACTGCGATACTACTGGGGTACTACAGGGATACTACAAGGATATTACTGGGGTGCCACTGCGTTATTACTAGGATTCACCAGGAGTACTACAGGGGTACCACTGGAGTACTACTTGTGCACTTCAGGGGTACTTGTGGAGTGCCATTGGGTTACTATTAGGGTACTTTTGCACTACTTAGTTGGGGTACTGCCGGGATACTACTGGGATACTACTGGGGTACTGCAAAAGTACTAGTGAGGTACTGCAGTTTTACTAAGTTGGGGCACAACAAAGGTAGTTCTGAGATACTTCTCAGTGCTGGAGCACTACAGCTTTGTTACTACTGGGATACTACGGGATAACTTTTGGAGTACTTCTGGGGTACTACTGTGGTACTACTGGGGTCGTAGCGGTTTAACTAAGGTAATACTGGGGTACTGCAGGGACATTACAGGGGTGCAGGTGTTGTTGGGGAACAATTGCAGCACCACTGGGGTACAACTGTGGTACTACCGGGATACTACATGGGTAGTATAGAAGTGCTACTGGAGAACTACTAAATACTGTGGTACAACAGGGACAGAAAAGGGGTTAAATTGGGACACTACCTGGGTACTACAGTGGTATAGGTACTACTGTGGTACTACTGGGTTACTACTGGTGTTCTACAGTGGTTTATAGGGGTACTATTCGGATATTACTGTGGTACTACAGGAGTACGACTGACAGCAAAACTAGACCCTGTATGATCTTTTGCATTAAAGCAATGAGAAAGAACTTTACTCACTGTTTCTCTAAAACTTTGCCTGACTCTGTTCCTTACCAGTTGCCACTAGGACATAGAATATCATTTCAAGACAGTAATGAACGACCATGATCTCTCTCTTATAGTAGTTAATCTCTCTAACATGTGTTTCTACTTATTTGCCATTGCTGAATGCAAAAATATGGTCAACATTTACTGACTGATACATAATTAAGTCTATTCGATGTAAACAAGTTCTAAAATGATCTCTTTTAAAGCTTTCTCATGGTGAAATTGATGAAAATAACAGTATTTCGGCCAGTTTTGATCATATCTCCCATAATTATAACCCAATATACTGCCTAAAGTTAGATAAAGTCATAAAATTTTAGAGTCCAAAAAGTCCCATTTTTACCTTCGGGGACCCCTCAAGGGCCCTTAAAAAATGGGCTTTTTTGGGCTTTTTAGGGACGTGGCCCCCCCCCTATGTTTTAAACTTTTATTATAGTTTTAAACTTTTATAGTTTGAACCTTGCTTTATGATCGATTTAAATTTTCAAGTTTGTGCATATGATTATGTATAAAGATATGTGATCGTTATCGCCCAATGACGTTTTATCACTAAAAGGTCGGTATTATGGCCTTGCCGAAAGATAGCAGCATATCATGTTCGAGGATTTTTAAAATATTTGGTTAGTGTGTGTTAATAGTATAATTGATTTTGTTTGGGAGTTTATATGGCTATTATTATCTCATTTCGTCATACTTGCTTATCACTGTTTTCGGGTTTTGTACTGACACGTTTGTCCTTAATTCTTATGTTCTTATACTGTTATAGCTAGATTGAGTAAGCAAGGTAAAACAATTCTTCATTAAACAATACAAACTATATGTTTCTTGACAATTGATAACAACTAATGGTCTTGTTCTACAAATTAGTAATTACAATCCAGTGTTTTTCACCCACACTAAGCTAACGAGTTCAAGTTTCTTGAAATCTTAATCTAAACAGCTGGAACATTAAACCCCAGAGTATTTCTTAGCGAGCTCAATCAAATATTTGTAAATTGTCTGATAAGCATCGTTACCCCACACGAAATCAAGGTGATTATAATTATCGTAGAACACATTCTTCACCACAATCTCCGGACGAAGCTGTCCCTCCAGCCAGGCCACATCTCTAGGGTCCGCTAGAAAGTCGTTACCTCCGGAGAAAAGCGCAGTAGGGACGTCCAGACCGCTAATATCGTACACTGGAGGGGTAGTTGAGTTGTAGTGCTTCATGTTCTCGTCGGGGGTTCCGTAATCGTACCTCTGGAGCTGCTTCGCGCGCAATAGCTGCGCCCAGTGGATCATGTTGCGCACGCTTGTTCCGGCGGGAGTGTGCGCGACGTAGATCGGTACGCGGGACTCGTCCAGGTTGGACAGGTCGTACCCACACAGGAGGAATATAATGTTCCTGCAGATAACTGCTTTCTCTAGTGGACATACAAGAGCTGCTAGCTCTTTGATGAACCAGTTACTCGGGGCAAAGTCGTGGACCCCCAGGATTTTAAACAGTTGAACGATTTGGGGTTCAACCAGGTTCAGTCCCTTGACAAGTCCCTCAATGTGGGTGATACGAGCCACGGGAGCTAGTGCTCCGTAGAGGTTTATCTTCTTGGAGAGTTCCTTGTTCCTAGAGAACTCTATGAACGCTATCAGTGTTCCTTGAGAGTGTCCAAAGTAGGACGTCGTCTTTGCTCCGGTGTTATTCAGGACATAGTTCACCATTGTCGGCAAGTCTATCGCAGCAAACTCGTCGAAGGTGAACTCCCAGAACTTTGCGTCTTTAGGAGTAAGCGAGGTATGGTTGGTGGAGTAAGTGTTCCCTCTAACATTTCCCATCCACACATCGAACCCTGCATCAGCTAACATAAAGCCCAGACTGTTATTTGGCATATTCATCACCCAAGTAGCACTGGAGTCGGTCAGCCCGTGCTGCAAGAAGACTACTGGTCTACCTCCGGTACTCCGGAAACTTCTCCCGGATTTCCCAGCAGGTATCCGGTGTAACCCGAGGATGTACCCGTCGGAGGTTGTAACCCAGTGCTCCTCAGCTGTGTACCCCCAAAATCGGACCATTTCAGGGGTGGACATGTGGAGTTCTGGGTCCACCCTGCAAGAGATGAGAGCAGGGAGGAGGATGAGGAGGAGAGAGTGGTACAACATGACAAAACAGGATGTGTACAAGCAGATATTGTGGGTGGTAGGAGTGTTTCTGTCATGGTGTATTTGTCATGTGGTGTGTGGTGTGAGGAGTGTTCGAGACATGGTTTGTTACAGTACTGATTGAATTACTCTTATCTCTGTCATAACTTTCTCGTGTTTACTTTACCATTTTATCAGGTGCATATTCATTATTCAATTGTTTCGGGAAATGGCACTGCTTATACCGATAAAATAAATTAGATTCAGAGATGAACTGCAACTCACATTATAATTACATTATATATATATTATATTATAATTACATCTATAAAACCCATACACTCAGTCTGGCAGTATTACATGACCATGTTCTTCCTTCTACCGGAAGTTCTAGAACATTCTAGCGAGCCCTGCTATATATCCCCCTAGTTACAGGACTGCAGTGAGAGTTCTACTACGTAAATACGTTAGAGCGAGACGTGGTGTTAGGTTTCTGATTGCAGGAAGCCACCTGGACACCCAGTGTTGTGTGTAAAGGACGTACGTGATTCCTCAGTTGTCGACTCTCTCTGAAGCTGAAGCTGTTCTTTACTTCTTTCTCGACACTTCTAGCCATATTTTGTCGTGTTGTACAGTGAGTGCAAGAAGTACTTGTCGTCTCGAGTAATTGCTAAATTGTATGTTTGTCTGTTGTTATGGAAATGCGTCTTTAGTGAGTACATTTGTTTGAGAGCGAACACGGATTCCTCGATAAATTATTTAGTATTCTTCTATAACTCGACTATTTTTTGCAGAATTTTATTTCGATTCGGAGCTCACCGTCATTTTTTCCCAAATCACGATCGCGATCAGTTTTTGTTGTTTTCAACCCAGTAAATAAGTATTTAAATAGGTTCGCATGCCGAATCTTAGTATTATTGGCTCATTATCGAAGGTAAACTTGACCAGAAGCGCAATGCGTCTACCGAACTATGGTATTGGAACCTACAAATTAGAGGATGTCACTACCTTGAGAAACGTTATCAATGCAGTCCTCCCTCTAGGAGTTAGACTTTTTGACACGGCTCAGTGGTATTGTAACGAACATCTCATATCAGAAGTCCTCTCTACTGAGCTCCCAAAACACGGTCTCACTCGGGAGGATGTTGTTATCGTCAGTAAGGTTCATCCCCGTAACCATGGTTACGAGAAAGCCAGAGCCTCAACCCTGGAGAGCATATCCCACTTCAAGTACATAGACCTGATGCTGGTACACTGGCCGGGAATGCACGGATCAGCAGGAGTGGACATGAGAGCCGTGCGGACTGGGACCTGGAGAGCGTTGGAGGAGTTGATGGAATCAGGTCAACTCCGAGGTATCGGAGTGTCCAACTACACGGTAGCTCATCTAGAGGAGCTGATGGAGTACACTACTTCTGGTCCTCCCAGTGTTCTGCAATCTGAGTTTCATCCCCGGTGTCAGCAGGCTGAAGTTCGGGGGTTCTGTGACAAACACAACGTTCAGTTTATGGGGTACACCCCCCTGGGTCGTCAGGACTTGTTCAACAAGCCGCTGGTGCGGGAGGTTGGAGACAAGTACGGTATAACCCCCTCGCAGGTCCTGCTGAAGTGGGGGCTCCAGAAGGGGGCGGTTACTATACCCCGGTCTTCTAAGACCCGATAGGAATGTGGAGAATGCGACAAGTTGGACCGACGGGGTGAGTTTGAAGCAGGAGGATATGGATTTGTTGGATCAGTTGAACGACGATCACCACTATTGCTGGAACCCTGATCTGTTGTAACTAGTAACTCGAGGGATTTGTATATCGTATCTTCATAAGTTCATATGACGGTTATAAATTATAATGTTCTAACAGAAAATATTATTCTAACGGGGCGATTCTCAGATTATTTTTAGTGTATTGTATCTTAAATTATTGATTTATACTTATAGACACGCCATGAGCAGCGCGAGCGTCCGTGTACATCACAAGTGTACAACTCTTCTAAAGACAAATTGTTGTTCTTCTTGCTAATGGAGGTTTGTAGTTATGACACTTGTGGCAAATTAAGTGGAATTTTCCTGACCAGGAAGTTTATTTTGAGATTTTTAGCTCAGATTTTGTTATTTTACGCTCTAGTTTATTAGGAGCAGGATAATTTTATTTTTGTCAGAAAAGCTTTTCAATTTAACCTATTCTCAAAGTTTTGTCATTCAGATAAAAGATTTTATTTTGTGATTGATCCAATGAGTGAATCTTAAAATATTTCATCGCCAACCGTTGGGCGTTGCTTAACGGACAGGGCCGGGCTTCACTACATTAGCTCAACTGTAATGTCACAAAATCGGGCACTATTCTACCCTATTCCACAAAAGAGTAAGCATTCTAAGTGTTTCTAGGTACTGAAAATGTGGATCTCATTTTAACACCTAAATATTACTACAGCTCAGAACATTTATTGAATTGAATAAATATGTATTAACGTAAGAAAATATTGGATTGCAATACAGAGCAGATTCTTGTTCTTTGAAGCACATTACAACTTCATTTAGTAACCAACGAGCTTTGTTTTAACTCTAATCTCGATATAAATGTTTTTTTGCAGCTTAAACGAGCACATTTCATACTCATGGCAAATGATTAAGACAGGGCAAGAGCTTGTCTTACTCTTAAGGGTATCATACTTCATAGCTTAGCGTAGCTGCATGACTCAATGACTGATTGGTGCACCTTTTTTACACGTTTTGAAAACTTCCTTCTATAATTATGTTTCTATGATTTTCCTACATTCTATTATATTAAACTTTTTTCTAACTGACTCCCTCTCTAGCCAGCATGTATTGGAAGTATGCAGCAGCAGCTTGCCTAACAGGAGCAGCCGGATTTATGGCATCCTCCACCACCTTTTTCTCTGGGTCCGCAGAGCAGGTTTGTTATTTTTAGTTCGCAAGTTTGTCTGTTTGTCAGAGTAGAAGTTTTATAGATTGTCGGTTTGTAAGTTTTTTAGTTTGCAAGTTTATCAGTTTGTAAGATTGTTGGTCTGTAAGTTCTTAAATCTGTCAGTTTGTCAGTTTGAAAGTTCGTTAGTATATCAGTTTTTGCTTGCTTGTTTTGCTTTCGGTTAAATTGTTTATTTCGTTCTTTCTTTGAAAATACATCTCTTCAGAAACCGTTCCCCGACATCCGATCGAAGCACTCTCTGGTAGCTAAACACGTCACTGAAGAGAAATGGAACAAGCTGTCTGGTATCCAGACCCAAACTGCTGGATTTACCCTAGGACAGGCCATCTCTTGCGCTGTTGAGTTTGACAACCAACACTGTGGTATCTACGCTGGAGACTACGACTCATACAAAGACTTCGCTGATGTCTTCGATCCTATCATCCAGGAGTACCATGGTATCACAGCTGATGCCAAACACACCACCGACATGGACGTCTCCAAGATTCAGGGTAACGTCGACCCTGATGCCCCAGTTAAATCCGTCAGAATCAGGGTTGGCCGATCTTTCAACGGTTTCGGCCTCTCTCCCGGAATTACCCGACAACAGCGTCTGGACCTGGAGAAACTGCTGATCAGTGCATTTTCCAACTTTTCCGGAGATTTGGAGGGAAAGTATTACCCACTCCTGGGCATGGACGAGAATGTCAGACAGCAACTGGTGACGATCACTTCCTGTTTGTCTCCGGGGACCCCAACCTGATCAGCGCTGGAATGGAGAGGGACTGGCCCGAGGGACGAGGAATCTTCCACAACAAGGACAAGACCTTCCTGGTGTGGGTTAACGAGGAGGACCAGACTAGGATCATCTCCATGCAGAAGGGAGGTGATGTGAAGGCAGTGTTTGAGAGACTCGCCCGAGCCATCCAAGCAGTCCAGGAGTCTGTGAAAAAGGAGTCTGGCAAAGACTTTTTGTGTGACGAGAAATACGGTTACATCCACTCCTGTCCCACCAATCTGGGAACCGGAATGAGAGCATCAGTCCACATCGACCTTCCAGGCTGGACCGCTGAGGGTCTGGGTGCCCTGAAAACTAGGTGTGAAGAGCTGAAACTGCAACCGCGAGGAACCAGAGGAGAGTCTGGAGGTCAGACTGGAGTTACCTACGACATCTCCAACAAACACAGGCTGGGGTACTCCGAGGTAGAACTGGTACAGTGTATGATTGACGGAGTCAACATCCTCTTCCAGGAAGACCTCGAGCTACAGAAGAAACACGGATTGTAATTGGTATCAATTAGCTGAATGATTGGCTGTAACCTAAAACGAAACTGTTATAACTATGAAAAGTAGGACACCATGCCAGATATTTATGAGGCGGGATTAGTCAATTCTCTGACGACCTGTTGTTTTGATGTACGTTGTTTTGTGTTTTGTTTTTAAATTAAGTCTTGCACCATAATCGATATTTTGAACTTTTACCTCGTACGAAGAATAGACTTCTAATGTTATTTAAGCTTTTGTAACCACCATGTTATTTATGTACTTTGTACAGAATACATTTATCTTTACTCAAACATACTTTGCTTAGTGAGCCATGCTGGTTCGAACGTTATTAAACGTTGTTTACTTGTTGTCGTGTACACTTTACAACCTAACAATCAAATTTAATGCTCTTGCAAGGTACAGACATTAAGGCATTTGCTTTTTGTTTTTGCATTAATTGACGAATCAAGTTTAGTCATCGAATGAGCTAAATTGTATCCTAAATCAAACAAATCGGTGACAATGAAATTTCTACCTTTTGACTTAGTCCGACACGATGAACGGTGAACGGATTGACTTCAAAAACATAATTATTCACTTTTGGCGAATACCTTGGTATCAGATGACATGGTAAATTGTTCTGTAAAATGTTCTGAAGATGAAAGTTTCCTGAGGTTCGGCGTTAACTCTGCTATCCTTGCAGTTGTTGTCTCCAAATCTTACCTGAATTTGAACAATTGATACCTCTTCAATTGTGACATGAGTTTCATGAATACTGAACATCAATAACGAGGTTCATTGCACCTGCAGTTGTTGTAGTCCAGAGCTGTAGATAAAAATTAAATTCGTCTGCATTCTGTATTATGTTCCCTCTAGCGGAACTGTATCATAATCACCATTGGACTTTACAGGACTTTCCTATCGAGCCTACCTACCCAAGAGTAAAACCATGTGATATTGCGTCCCAAAACCAGATCTTCTACTCTTCCAGTTCTTCTGAACGCTCCAAATTAGTAATGATTACTCGACGTCTATGATAATATTCCAGTAGCACATTCTAGAAACTTCTATCGGTCGAACACCCACAGACGGTTCAGATAAAGCCAGAGTAAGAAGCAGGCGACAGCGAACAAGACAAGACTTCTAAAGAGATAGAGGTTGTGTGGGTCGTGTCTGTAGGGAGGGTCTTGTAGGAGGAGACACAAGTCATCTCCGTCGTGTCTTAACTGTACCTGCAGGATGAGAGCAGCGATCAGGTTTTGTATCTGTGATTTCTGCTCTTCGGGTTCGAAATGTGCGTAAAGAACTGTAAAAACAGTAAAAAAGTTAACAGTACACAGTAACTTTTCATCCGGTTTGGAGGTCAGGTTTATTGATATTCCTTAAAAATAAAATGCTAAAAAGTGTTGAGTCGGGTCAGCAAAAACCAGTCTGGGACTGACTTTTTATGTGTTGGACACAGATCAGACGTAACGTGCCCGAGGAAATAATTTAATTTCACACACTTTGTACTTAAACTTGGAAATAAACTGATATCAAAGGATTGATCTGTAGCCTGTACCTGCTTAGGTGGTCTGGAGCAGAGGGTAAACATCGCCAACTGACTAAAATTCTCAGATAACAAGCAGAAATAGTCGCAATACGTACGAGGAATTAATAAGGCTTAAAGTTGACCGCTTTGAACTATAAATACACAATACACATGGTTTGATGTCAATGTGCAATTGTATACCGCTACTTAAACAAGTTAGTTCGTACTCGTAGTTAAAGACAATACGAACTATACCCGTTATTATACACTCCGAACGTACGTGTTATAATGCCGGACTGCTTAACTCCTAACAAAAGAAAAACAGTGTCGACTGTGAAAGCTGGAATAGACCCTGGTCTCCGCAAGACACGAGTCTAGTTCTAAACTCGGGTGTAGAATTTCTAACTGGTTGCACAGCAGCTTAGTTAAACATTCTCTACGGAAGCAGGTGCTTACCTCCTCAAATCAAACTGGCACGTATGAATTATGTCGAGAGAACGAGTTTTCTTCATCTCATTACACACTAAGTTACCGTTACTGGTTGTACTTGTAGTTGTAGAAAAAAACGGCCCGGCACATCTTTACTTCCCTGCCCTATTTAGTTTTTATCGATATTTTCTCATTAGTCATCTTCAACATTTAAATTTCCCTATCGAAATATAGAAAGAATAAAATTAAAGAGATTAAGCTTTTGTTTGAAAAGGGTTTACTTTCACTAGTACAATACACATTGTCACAGATTACAGTTTTACACACATTAACCAAGTATTTTTGATAAATTTAAGTTTATGATCAAACAAACTGGTTTGCGAAACTTATTCTCTATGATCTGTAATTATAATTTATCTCTTCTATCTGTAACTATATTTTAAAACTAATTTGCTAACAATAATATATTCCTACCTACAAATTATTCTTACATAAGTCTAACCACAACTTAAAAGTAAAGCAGCCAACGGCGAGACTTTTAAATTATAAAGATATTCGAATTAACCGAGGCTAAGTTTAAATCGATCATTTACGGCTATAATAGTTTTCTAATAAACATAAACAGAAAACAATCATGAGCTTTACAGTTGCCGTCCCAAATGACATAAGACCATGATGGTCAAAAGGAAAAACAGTCATAAACTGTAATAATAATAATATAGTAGAGGGTCAAGCATAGGGGTCACATTTCATCATGATCGGAAGAAGATCGACCAAAACTGAAATATTTACAGTTGAACTGTAGTGCTTACTTTCCTGAACTTATGTATTCAATAGTTCAATAAAATAATTTGTCAAACTTCAAAGTCAACTTGAAACTCATTTTGAACCAATAAATATAATAATATATTGACTTCGCCCTTATCATATTCTTAGCCCTTACCTGTAAAACCATAAAAACCAAAATATTCAATATGAAATACCCCGGACAATCTCAATTCTCAAAATGATAACTCAACGCCAAGCCTCGAACAACAACAACAACAACAACAACATCACAACAACTGAGTTTTTCATTTCAGAAAGTTCTAGTAAAAACCAGTCTATTCCTTCCTGGTAAGCCCGTAGTACTTGATAACCATGCCAGGACCGAACCCAATCACAAAGACTTTGTCTTGATCTGTCTGGGCAGTACGTTCCAGAGCGGCTTTAACCACCAGGAGGATGGAGGGTGCTGCCAGGTTACCATGGTGACGGAGTGATTCCCAGGATGGTTCTAGATCTTCTTTAGAGAGGTTCATCTCCAGGTCTTCGGAGTGGAAGACGTTGATAACAGCTTTACCACCAGGATGTACCGCCCAGTCACAATCCTAAAATGGGAGGTATGTGAGTGAGATCGAGGTGAATTAGTAGTTACGTGGCGAGATCAATAAGTTCAATTTATAGAAAATTAATTAAAAAAGAAAATTTTCACAGATCTAAATAAACTGAAGTACTAACATGAGAATCCTTGACTCCCAGAGCGTCCTTCAACATGTCTCTCCACATGGGTTTTACAGCAGTGTGTAAACAAGGGGCCAGGTACTTACTCAGGTAGAGTAAGTAACCTTGGTCAGTCAGCTTTACTGAGACGTAGTCTCGGGTGCTGGGGGGAGCAGTCACCATCCGGATAGGGGACATCTGGGTAGTGTTAGTGTTATTATTATTGTTATTGTTAGTGTTATTGTTATTGTTATTGTAATTGTTATTGTTAGTGTTAGTGTTAGTGTTATTGTTAGTGTTATGTGGTACTTTAGTGCTAGTGTGAGTGTTATTGTTAGTGTTATGTGGTACTGTTAGTGCTAGTGTGAGTGTTATTGTTAATGTTATGCGGTACTGTTAGTGTTAGTGTGAGTGTTATTGTTATTGTTAGTGTTAGTGTTATTGTTATTGTTATTGTTATTGTTATTGTTATTGTTATTGTTAGTGTTAGTGTAATTGTAAGTTTTAGTGTTAGTGTTAGTGTTTGTGTTAGTGTTACTGTTATTGTTATTTCTTGTGTTACTGTAAGTGTTAGTGTAAGTGTTACTGTTATTGTTATTGTTATTGTTATTGTTATTGTTATTGTTATTGTTATTGTTATTGTTATTGTTATTGTTATTGTTATTGTTATTGTTATTGTTATTGTTATTGTTATTGTTATTGTAAGTGTTAGTGTTAGTGTTAGTGTTAGTGTTATTGTTAGTGTAATTGTAAGTGTTA
>JH154478.1:20095-34268 GCA_000226015.1 Mnemiopsis leidyi | reverse complement strand
CAAAAAAATCAATCACAGCTTAAGATATCAAACGTCAAAGTTTTCAGTGTTGTGGAATGTTGATTGCACGATAATTCAGGAGTGAAAATCGCCATGGAAACGCGCGCATCTTACTCTTAGCGCGCGTTTTCAGACGGCATTATGTGAAGCAATTATGCACCACGTAAAGCAATTATGCACCTCTAAAAAGCAATTATGCACCTCTAAAAAAGCGGACCGCTTTTTCGAACGCCGATCTTTCAATCGCAATAATCAAACCTGATTTTATCCAATGGACTTGGTACCGTTCTAAATCGATTAGCTAGACATGAATCTACCCTTCAGTGCAAAAATCTGTGCAGAATTAACGGCCAGGGCTGTGATTCAGCAAACCCGGCTAACCCTACCCCCTCTCACAACCACCACTTTAAACCATTCCTTTGCTTTTTTGCCTTCGGTAAAAAAGCATGAGGATGGAAAAAATGTTTTAGAGGAAAGAATGACAAGCTATAAAAGTAAGGATAATTCATAATATAAAGGAAGTTGTGAGAAAGAAAGAAGGAAAATGATGGGAAGTGGATGGCAATAGAAATATAGGAGAAGAGTCGAGAAGGTTCAGTCCAGGAAAAATCGAGCACTTCAACAATCGACCCGGACGTCAGTGAACTGAAATCCGACTCTGTTTGAAACACAAGAATCCTACCCCATGACAAGATAAGAACAGAGTAGCAGCACTGGGTTTTACGATAATCACATTTAAATCCAGCCCTTACGGTACACTTAGTCATTTTATGCGAACCTATTTTGTATCCTAGTCACAAAGATTGTCAGTAGTAGCCAGTTGATCTAGTACATAGCACTGCAAAAGTATTGTAGTACATAGTATAAGTAGTACTAGCACTCCGATTGAGTTTTGAGTGTTTATTTTCGTCGTTCTACTTCAATTACGGCAACCCCTCCAAGCCAGGTCATTATTCGAAACAGAGGTGAAAAGAAGGTAATTACCCTTACCAATTGCTATAAATAGATTACCTTGATTACATGTGATTCTTAAATTGCATGTCTTGTCTGCATTCTCCTAAAGTTCACCAAAATCATTAGCCGTGACATTTGATAACTTTGCCACTATTCTGGAACAGTTGTTTCTTCATTTTGCGTGGTTACGTGATTTCACCAAGCTCACTTAAGTTTCGTGCTTTGCCGACATTTTGAACATTTACGTGGAGCTGAAATTGTAACGATCAATAATCATGTCTCATAAAATTTTCTATGGATTTATATTAACAAAGTCAACAAAGTGATTCTCCCGCGCTATACTGACATCATTGAACTTAAAGTTAAATGTAAGCTCAGCTAAAATATTTATGTGGACAAAAGGTAATTTTAATAGCGATATTACTATCAACATCGACTCAAAACACGGTTTTCGAAGCCAGCCGACGGACAAAGTTTGTAACCGGATCACTCCTATAATATGACCAGTTCACTACATGCCTAAAGGTTTCAGATTAGACAATAAAGTGAAATTCAAATAGATGTATTCTCGAATCTCAGTCTCAGTTTCATATCAGACATTATTAAATTTTGATCAAGTTACGGAGGTATACAAGTCAATATATTATATAAGCGTTGAAGATATTGCGATAGTACAGCCTCTTTTTTTACCGGTTGACTTGTATTTTGATTCAACAGTGTCCAAAACTTTTTCCTAGATGGGATTCTTTCTAAATATTTATTGAATGTCATCGTTAAACTAAGCTAAAATTGCACTTTTGAAATTTTCAAATCTTTAGACAGTACATGATCTATATAATTGTTGTGAAATATAAATTACTGATTGAGTTATTATGTAGTTACCTTTGTCCGCAATAGTGCACATACAAACACACAAATACAATTAATTCTAACATTAGCCCCCCATTAGCCACACAACACCCCAGTATTCACTACAACAGCAAGACCCTATAACTACACACAACAACACCATGACGCACGAGGTAGCTACGCTAGAAGTACCAGAGTGGAGCATAGCAGCGGACACGACCCTGAAACCGGAACCAGGAAGTAGGCAATTGTCAGCATCTCCTAGTTCCGCTTCATTGCTGAGTGCTAACACTAGCACTTGCAATAACAAACCTAAGGTTTTTTGAACGTTTTCTTCCACGATAACAATTGTTGTAAGCCTGGTGATATCTTACATTCTTACTGTTGACTTATTTAGATATTCTCAAGGCAAGAAAAACAAATAAATCTTTAAATTCCAAACAACATCCTTCCCATACAACCGGTCATGTAAACTGTGAACAATTCCAGATTCTTCTTATGGGATTGAGTAAATCTGGGAAAACGTCGATAAGAAACGTCATCTTTCACAAAATGAGCGCAAATGAGACTCAATTTCTGGATCCAACCCACAAAATAGACAAGGTTGATATAAGCAACAAGTCATTCCTTGATTTTCAGGTAAAACATGACTTTCTATCAAATTCTCGAATGGTACATTTCCATTGATTACCTTATTTTATGGCACATTTTTATTGACACTCCTCACAACTTTGGCTTAAATAAGAATATTAAATTACTTTTAAACAAGTCTGATACAATTATGGTGGGATACAAATATGGTAAGGTTACTATAAAGATAATATTGTGAGTTACTAAACAGCTATCTTCATCTCTAATAATCTGATTAAACACCATGTCTTCAGCTGTGGGATTTCCCTGGGAAACTAGACATATCTCACCTACGTGACAAAGAGGATACCAGTACTATTGAGAAGATATTTGAGGAGGCCAGAGTTTTGATCTTTGTTATTGATCCGGTCGAGGAAAAACACAGCATAGCTATTGACAGACTGCACGGCACCATTCTTGAGGCGTACAAGGTTTTATGCGAATATATTATTCAATGAAAATAACGAGCAACATCCGATATTTGCAGTTAATTAACAATTTCAATAAAATTTAAGATCGTCCTGAATCATGATTGCAATTTGAATGCTAACTTATAATCAAAACGCTAACTTATTTAACACACGTGCTACTCTGCCTTACATGCTATGGATAATAGACTCATCTAATCATCAGATCAACCCAAAGATTAAGTTTGAAGTGTTTATACACAAAAGTGATTCCATAAACGAGGATCAGAAAATAGACAATATCAGAGAAATGACACATAGAATCAACAGAAAGCTCATGTCAGCAGGTAGGACTGTGTTCGACTTTACAACCTAGCTTCACAATCTAGCTATAACTCATTGGCAATATCGTTCTTTCCAACAAAATAACTCATGCCAATATCGGCCATTTTTCAGAATTCTAAAAAAATATTTATCAGTTTATTACAAATACTTAAATGAAATATTTGGCAGGGTTACAAGATAGGATTTTAATCAGCTTCAGAACAACAAGGTATAAATTTTATTCCCTATTGATCAATCAAAGAAAGTCATATACGACAAATTAATATAAGCCAAGTCTGCCACGTGATATAGAAGATTTGTGACCTTTCTCAAGAAATATATTACCCACAAACACTGCGCACTTTTCAGTATTTACGACCACTCAATATTTGAGGCTATGAGCATAGTCTGCCAGCAACTCTTAGAGAATATACTATCACCGTTCGAGAACATTCTAAATGCTTTCGTTAGCTCAAACAAAATGGAGAAGGCGTTCATTTTTGATCTTCATCCCAAGGTACTGTTCAAATTAATGAACGAAATATTCAGAGTCCTTAACTAATCATTAAACTAACTCTCTATGATATGCCTACAACTTAAAATTCATAACCAGAGCGAAAATTTCCTCAAACATGAACTAAATTATATTTTTGGGAGACTATTTGGACGAACTACAGGAAACTTTTTATTAATTACCGGGCCTCTCGGGGAAAGGGAGAAGGCCCGGTGAATCGAGGGACACGGTAAATAGAAGCACGGTAGATAGCTAATACAGGTTTTACTGTACAACATTTAACACACAAATACTCCCTAACCAAGCAAACCCTCCATCTAGATCTTCATCGCAACAGACAGCAGCACATTCGATATGCCAACGTACGAGCTCTGCTGCGACATGTTGGACCTTATTGCTGACATGGGCTGCATTTATCAGGTTCAGAAGTTAACATTTTGAACGTGCATTTCAGAGTTTTCAAATACCAAGTTCCTGCCATGTTTAAGTAAATAAAATTACCACGTACAGACGAAATCAAGTACATTTAAATCGTTGTGCCTTAACAAAACACCTCTCAGGAGTACGAGGGAGGCGAAGAGAGAGGAGTATTCTCAACATGCTCCGTTATAAAACTAAACGACACTCTACTTCACCTCAAACAGATAAACAGACACCTAGCTTTGGTGTGTATTCAGATGCAACAGGACACTGCGTGTACTCAGGGCATTGTAGACTACAACTTTCAGCAGTTAAAACACGGTATTCAGGAGGTCCTTAAAGTTGCCAATTTGTAGTTTTTAAAAGGATAGAGATTTAATTATTGGACGTTGAGAGAATGGAAAATGTATTAAACCTCATGTCATGATTGTGAACACAAAAATGGTCCATGAACTGGGACTATGGAGACTGGAAACTGAAGAGTTTGGTGTTAACGTGCAGCATAGCCTGAACATCAAACAAGAGTAGGGTGGAGTTGAAAACAGACTGTAAGATGAATAAAATTTTGTCTATTATGATTAATTTTTTTACTGTTTCAATTTCTAGAGTTTAAATAGTTTTTATTTGTTGATAAAATAAAGTATATAGTGCCACTCTTGATATATTTAATAGGCTGAGGTTGTGGTATAAAGTGTTGTTCTCCTGACTTTAATCAATAAACAGACGTGATCAATACCGGAGGCTGTCAAATTAGGACGTTTAGAATGATATCTTGAACTCCTATATTCTCTTTGCTAGGAAAGGGATATAGAATGAAACTAATTATATTGTATGATTATTGTAAAGAAAAAGAAATATTACCGCAGTACTTTAGCAATAAGACGTTTGAGGCACTGGTCCTCCGGGGCGCGGGTTCGCATCCCGCCGAGGCCTCCAGATAGTGAAAAAATGGGTAGCGGAAAAATGGGTAACGGGGCGTTACCAGTGGGTCGGGCTGGGTTACACTTACGGACGGACAGACAGGAGATACACACAATAACAGAGGAGCACAAACAGTGAAAACGTGTTACGTGGAAGACGCAACACAAATAAAACTGGACTCGTTAGGAAGTAACGAATCCCGTGCCAAATGGAGGAAATGACACGTTAAACAATGATTTACAAACTCACAGACGATGTCGAGTTCGGAAGTAACCCGACCACACTTTTCGACTGGAAGAGTGAAAGGCGTGTAAATCTTAAATGACCGACAGGACAGAGAAGCTGGACTGACGGCAAACAAAATAAAGTATTTAAAATTGTAAACTCAAACTTTTGAACGTAACGTAAAACTTGATTTTGAAGGTGACGTCAAAATCTAACTATGTAACGTGAAAAAGTGAAACACGTAGGATTCGGGTACTGAGGGCGATTAAAAACCTAGTACAATTCCGAACGAAATCCAATAAAATCCAAGGTCCCTTCTTGCAAGGCACCCGATTTAAACAATCCTACCGGAACAACCATAAAATGAGCAGGTCCACCGAGAGCAACACGCTAGTCACGTGACACCACGTGGCTACGCCTCGTGGTGTCACGCGTAGTGATAGCGCGTCGTTCATCGGTGGCTCTGCTCTGCAGCCAGCACTCAACTTACACACATCCTAGTTAAAAGATAAGACCTACACGCTACACACAAACCCCTAAATTAAACATACGATAACCCCAAAATGAAATACACAGCAAATATTAATGAAAGAACATTCTAGAAACTATGGCTGGCTGCCTATCCATCTTACACCACCTATATTCTCTTTGCTAGGAAAGGGATATAGAATGAAACTAATTATATTGTATGATTATTGTAAAGAAAAAGAAATATTACCGCAGTACTTTAGCAATAAGACGTGGCACAATCTGAGGTACAGTTATGAAAAACAGCTTAATAAGGAAACGTTATTCACTGCAATCTATCAACGTTGTATCAAACGTAAAAGCTGGAAAACATTTTTCATGGAAAATGATTTAAATACCGAATTTTCGCACATGAAGTGTTTTCGTGAAAATCTACAACCAATCAGTAATATTTTTCTTTTTTGTAAGCCTTCTGACACAGCTGAAATATTTACAATTTAACGCTACAACACTATTTCATAAATACATTGAAAGTTACAAAGTCAAATCAAAAAGTTTCATACTACGGGAATATCACGAAAATTATTTATTAAACTGAGATCACAGAACGGGACTAAAACAACAGATCAATCATCAACCAATTAATATTCAATATAATAGCTGTATAAATAAACTCCTGGCCAGCAGAAAAGAAAAATCGGACAGTAAAAATAACAGCATTATTCTTCTTCTCCCTTATCAAACATCTTGCTGACAGCAACCAAGCACTTCTGAGCTGCAGCCGAGCAAGCTTTGCTGCTCAAAACCAGGTTCAAAAACCCGTGAGTCATTCCGGGAATAACTTCAAGTGAGACTGTGCCCCCGGCTTCTTTCACATTGCGGCAGAATGCTATTGCGTCATCGAGCAGAGGGTCATATTCTGCAGCCTGAAATGTCGGTCGTTTCTTTAACAGAAATGCGAAATTTGGCAAAATCAACAACGGAGTGTTGGACGCTCTATTAGCGATGGTAAACTTTTGACAAAGAGCACTGTGAGTAGGACAAAGCTGAAGGCGAACAATTGTTATTACGCAAGTACAGTCGTTGTTCAAAAATATGCGTGATTTGCGCGTTTTACAATAGAAATAGTGTTAATCCAAAAATTTTGATTCGACCATAACTTTTTACCTGTTTAACCGATTTCATTGATTTAAAAAGCCTCTTAAGCAGAATTTTTCAAATTTTTATATGAATTAGCCTCCACAATTAATTTTCAGCATTCTTTCCACAAAAACTTAAATAAGATAATAACTATTGGAATTCAAGCTAGGAAACATATACTTGACTTGAAAAAAATTATGTAGCTATATCGGATATGAATTTTATGCAACAGCCTTCTAAAATAAGTCGCAAAAACCGAAAAAAAGCGCAATCACGCATATTTTTGAACAACGACTGTAGAGCGTGAAAAGTGTACAGTATGGCGAGTTATTGTACGTTCAGAGTGTACCTTGTACAGTGTACACTCTTATAATTGTATTCACGAGAAAATCTACTGAAGTACATCTTACCACGACATGAATGGGCGGTAGAGCTGCTAACGTATCTTGGTCTGCCAAATAGGGTGACATGAACGGGTCATCAAAGTATTTCTGAAGTAATGTTGCATTCTTCCTCGTAGCGATTTCTCCGGGATTGATGACGTACGCGGGCTCCGGGTACACATCTAAGGCTGGAATATTAGTTTAGAAACGTCAAATCATGTGAGCAAAACATGATTACTATGTTTCAGTGCAAGCTTTTTATCCATTTTTATGGTCATGTTCACATCAGCTACATGATATTTCAGCCACAAAGTGTTCGAAATTGTCGTTACTCATTTAATCCGTAGTGGAAGATGAATCTAAATAATTAGTTTGTACGTGTGCGCCAATATTGAACTTTTTAGACAGCCGCGCGTAACATCGAACACCAATTAACTAGACTCCCTCAACCTAAACACCCAGCAATACTACTCCGCAGCATTATCACAGAAATAAGAAATGTCAGCCAATATATCAACAGTCCCATTTGATACTTACTCGGCTCATCATCTCTGACAATTGTTGCTTTCTTCATGGTTTTACTGGGAGTAACAGGTGTTATAGGAGTGGTTGCAGTGGCCGAGTCTTTGTTGGGCGTCAGTACCAACTTTGCTCCTTTGAACCGCGTTTCGTTGTCATCGTACAACATCTGGTAAAGGCGGAAATTGTTTAGGTAATAAACACGCACACCAATCTGTAGAGCGAGTAAGGATAAATCATTTACCTGTTTCGTGTAGCTGTTGTAGTGGTGTAAGCTAAGGATAATGCTAAACAAGCTGTTCGCAACTGGGTTTTGTTCATACTTATATTGTATATACACATTACTCTTCTGACATTCAATACAATGAACAATATTACACAAGATTTCAGCTCATTAGAGATTGAGGTGGATTAAGAAGAAATAATAGACAAAATGCAGAAAATACGAACCCTTTCAAGATCTTTGTCATCAGGTTTTAAAGTATTTTCATGAGAATTAGCACTGCTTAGCGAAGTCTTATCATCAACAGATTCTTCAACTCCTTTATTACTGACATCTTTAGGAATTATTACTTTCGAAGGGTTGTCGACATTTTCGTTTTGAGCTGATTCTACTTCAATATTTTTAGTATCTGCCACGGTTTTATCCTCTTTGTTAGAGCAGTTGTCGGTCTCATTTCCCGGCTTTATATTAAGATTGTCAGCTCCTTCTGATTGAGAATTATCTTGTACTTCTTCTTTATCAGCTTTGCCACTTTCATCATTCTGGGGCAATGAACCAGTTTCAAGAGCACCATTTTCTAAATTCTCTTTAATCTCATCTGATCCCTGTTTAGTTTCTGTGTCACCATTTACCTCACTCTCACTAACAACTGGAACTTGTTTTGTTTCTTCTTTTTTGTCCTCATCAAAACTATCTGATTTCTGTTTCTCTTCATTTGAGTCATTGAGAAGAATATAGCTAGAGTGAGTGTTAATATCTTGTCCATTTGGTTCGACTTCTGATTGAATAGTCTTCTCATCCGATTGTTGGTCATGAGCAATTGAATTTTCTGCGTTTTCAACAACTTCTTCATCTTGATTGTTTATCCCGTCAGACAATTCGACATTCTCGGCAATCTCTTCATTTACAACACTGGCTTTACACTCGGAGTTATTAAGACTGATAACTTCACTTTTAACAGTTCCATTATCGCTGTTACCGATATTTGGCAGTGTTATACGATTATTGTCAAATACAATGGGGTTTATCCTAATTGTATCCAATTCTACTGGTTCAATCTCCGAGACATTGTCCGACTCTTCACCACCTTCCTCGGATTGTGACAGTTCTAGAACTTTCCGAACTACTTCATCTTTAGAAACAACTTGATCCTCATTGACTGCCTCGTCATTATTTTCTATCTGAGAGTTTTTGGCAGATAGTTCAGCAGGAGGATTGTCTGTTGATGTGATTGGAGTGTTAGAAGTGATGGGATCTGTCCTGGATGAGATGTGATCTGAAGTTTCAGGTTCTGGAGAGGGTGTATTCAGAGACGGCATATTGGCGGCTTCAGGTATAGTGTACTTGGGAACCGAAGTACTGCAGATATCGCTGATGTACTTGGAGTTCAGCTCGGATATCGTCTGAAATAAAACGAAGTCAAACAATAAATCTTACAACACGTGCATATAATATGATAAAGACGACTAGGTATCTGATTTATAAGTTCATGTATAGATGAACTTCTATCTCAGATATTGAGTCGTCTTCAAAGAAACATCACCAACAAAACATCTTGAACGCTTTGAACCTGTCTATTTTATGGCTTGTCAGGGTTCCTAACCTGCCTATTCTGACTTGTCAGGGTTCCTAATCTGCCTATTTATGACTTGTCAGGGTTCCTAACCTGCCTATTTTCTGACTTGTCAGGGTTCCTAACCTGCCTATTTTCTGGTTTGTCAGGGTTCCTAACCTGCCTATTTTCTGACTTGTCAGGGTTCCTAACCTGCCTATTTTCTGACTTGTCAGGGTTCCTAACCTGCCTATTTTATGGTTTGTCAGGGTTCCTAACCTGTCTATTTTCTGGCTTGTCAGGGTTGGAAGCCTGGTGTGCAGTCTGCATCCACTCACAGAACCCTTCGTTACTGTCAACAGGGACTCCGGAGTAAGCACGTAAACAGCACTGTAGAACTCCAGAGGGAAGGAGGATGTCTAGAGTACTGAGGAGGCGGGAAACTGAGCCTGGGAGAGGGGGTTTTTAGGGGTGTATAAAGTCTGGAGTTGAGTCTACTTTCTCATACTGCGTGTCTTAGTAGATTAGAGATTTCGATAGTGGCTTACCTATTGAGTACTGAATCTGGGACATAAACATGAATGTTTGATGTTTAGAAATATTCACAAAACAAAGGTTAAGTGCATTGTTGGAAAACTTTGACCAACCAAGATTACTCGGCTGAACAAATCTTATTCTTTTTGAATACCTAACATCAGTTACAGGGCACCCTATAGTCTATCCTACACTATATAATAGATAGTGTATCTATAAATAACCTACCTGCATACTTAACGTAGGTTACAGGATACGCGGCCACGATGCCATCTGGAGGACGCAGACCGTAACTATTAGCTCGCATAGCTGTGGATATAGCCAGGTTCCCTCCCGCCGAATCTCCCACAAACACGATACTCTTACCGGAACAGCCTGGGATAACACCTCACATTATTGTTACTATGGGGGCCGGGGGTGTAAAGAAAAGTCTGTAGAGGGGAGGTCTACAGCGGGTTTCTGTTTGGTAAATATGTCTGATCTTGCTATCTAAGATATCTCATAACTCCTAAGAAAACTGTGTCCGCTCATGACACACATAAACCCACATAATTTCGCCAATTCAATAATATGTTAAGAAAATAGCATTAGATCTAAGATCTTACATTCTGGTAGGTATATTGACATGCAGTGTTGATTACATTAAGAAGTTCTGAAGAACAAAAAGCGAAAGCTGCAAACCTAAAGTATGCATGTTTTCCAAACACCAGGCATACGCGAAGATACAGTCGTCGAGCCCTTTAGGGAAGGGGTTGTCTGGGGCGAGTGAGTAGTTGATGGAGACCACAACAGCGTCTAACTCTCGACACCAGCCGCGCAAATACGCCTGTATACAATAATGAATAAAGTGGTACAAGTTTTACTTGCTAATATGACTTTGGGTTGCCTACTTTCCAAATTTCACAGCCCTACAAACGCGTCGACATTCGAGGATGTATTTTAAGGTGTCTGAGCTAGTTTTAGAGCAATGATTTTACCAATACCAGATCGATAGGTTTTTAGAATTCTTACAATGCCTGACTGAATATTGCCTTCTGGGATTTATAAGACTACCTACGATGACAACTCTACATAACTGAATCAAGTTCAAAATTTGTGAGCTAGTAATAGATAGCAACTTGCCATATACTAGTTGTTAGTAGATTACGGAGTAGATCATAGTGGATTACGTAGTAGATTATAACATAAAGTAGTAAGTTGGGACTTGAACTTAGATAATCTCAAGTAACAAATAATTAAATAAGTACCAGGCAATATGGCGGCAAGCTAGCTATATCACACATATCGGGTAGCTAGCTAGCTATGATCTGGCTAGCTGCTACTTGCTATAATATAGTACATGTTATAGTGTCAGTGTCAATTTCTAAAGGTGTAATGAAGTTAGTTGGCCATGTGTGATCTAGTAATATGATACCAGTATTTTGTACTATTATTCATGCATCTCAGAGAGTTATAGAGACTTCCTCTTCAAGAGACGGCAGAACTCTGGAAGGACTGTGAGCATATATTATCTTCTTACTACTTCATTAGTAAGAGGACATGCCACGTGTTTCTAGTATAAATGTGTCACAATTTCTTTGTAAAGAAGCATAGAGTTCATTTCAAACGCTAATTCGTTCGAAATATTTGCTTGAATCTATCAGCTGTGATACTGCAATATAATTGTAGTAAAATTGTAGTAGCGTTATAGTAAAAGTGTTATGTATTGTAGTAAACTGTTATGTATTGTAGTAAAACTGTTGTGAGTTGTAGTAAAACTGTTGTGAGTTGTAGTAAAACTGTTGTGAGTTGTAGTAAAATTGTTGTGAGTTGTAGTAAAACTGTTGTGAGTTGTAGTAAAACTGTTGTAAGTTGTAGTAAAACTGTTGTGAGTTGTAGTAAAACTGTTGTGAGTTGTAGTAAAACTGTTGTGTGTTGTAGTAAAACTGTTGTGAGTTGTAGTAAACTGTAGCAATCTTGTAGCTAAACCTCCTAACACTCACCTCATGTTGGACGTGACTTCCTGCAACAAAACCTCCCCCGTGAAAGTGGACGAGAAGTCGCTTACTTTTGGGAAACCGAGACGGAGGGGGAATATCAGGGTCCACTGTGGCCGGGACTGCTACCTGGGTTTCAGTGAAATTTAGTTAGGTTTAGTTAGATTTAGTGAGATTAAGTTAGAATTAAGACTCAAAGAAATTCCAAAATATGTGGGAACAGGACCTTAGATCTAAAGAAGGTAGAAGAACAAAAGAAGCATATCAGGAAAGTAGGACGAATGATTCTAACTATGTTGAATGAGTCAGCTGAATCGTAGCATGTAGGATGTAGGATGTAGGAATCAGCTGAATCAGCTGAAATTGTGTCTAACAAACCTGGCCCTCCCTAAAACGAGAAGACAGAAAGCCGACTGTAACTCCAGCGTGACCTTGTTTCCCGACAGGAGGGTGCATCAGGATCATCTGGTTAAACTTGTTTCTAACGTACAGCGGTTCTCCTGTAGGGGTCACGTGGTATTTATATAACACACGCGGTTTATAAAACAAATGTGGTGTTTATAAAACACACGCGGTTTATAAAACAAATATGGTGTTTATAAAACACACGCGGTTTATAAAACAAATGTGGTGTTTATAAAACACACGTGGTGGTTATAGAACACACGTGGTGTTAATTAAACACACGTGGTGGCAGAAGATTAAATTTAGAGATTGGCTTGGTTACAGAATTTTGTCAACATAACTCACAGCAAAATTTCTTTCATCTTAAATTGAGCTGATTGTACGTACGTGCAAAGGAAAGATAACATTATCCCTGTTGTGTCTACAATACAATAGCTATCTGTAAAGGTATCTGTTTTGACTACTTGTAGGTTATTGGGAACTTGACTCCATTTTAACTTGATAATTCATACCTTCGATATAGATCTCCACCGCAATGTCCACACCTTTATTCACCATTCTGGGTACATCCTGAAACGAGGATTTAAAATTAAAATAAGTTTGTTTTTTTCGGCTCTTACAAATCGAAGTATACGGAATACTCTAACGACGTGTAGTATGTACTATCATATAATCAAGTGCACAAATAAGTAGTCAAGTGAAAAGAATTAACGCATTATAAGCCACTCAACCAACTGTAACTCACTGCAAGAGGGCCGTTGTCGACGAGATTCCAGAAACTCTTGGTAAAGTCGATAGAAGCACAGTTGTGGGTAAGTTCTACAAACTTTCTCGACCTTTCTTCCTCCTTAAACCAGTACCTTACAAAGATACGTTACACATGAATATGGTAGGCGATTTTACAAAAACAATCTATTTCTGCAAGACTAATTGATTTTACACCTAGCCTGTGTGTGTGTTATACTTCTATATAAACTAAGATATAGACAAGCATTATACGTTCTAGTAAACCCCAAAATTAAACCTTGTGTTTGAGAACCCTGGAAACAGTCCTGGTACTTACTTTGCTCCGCTGATCACGCTGGCTGAACCTCGCCATAACAGAGATTGAGGTTGTCCTAGAAGTGTTGGCACATCAGTGTAGTACCCAATACCATAACTCGACAGTGCGACACATATACCCTGGGAGTTACACAGATAATTAGCTAATTGGACTTGCTGGGTAATTGGAGTAATTAGATTAGTACATGGTTATTGTTAATTGTGAGTATAATATGATGGCGGGATTAAGCACAAGTACTTAGCGATCCCAAAGTGCACAGTTCATCTACAAGCTTATGTGTACGAATGTGTGGCAGGACTGTGTAGAAAGGGTTTTACACGTCAATTTTACATCGTGAGTAGCAATTCCCTACACTCGCTAGAGTATCGCAATTCCCTCACTCAATCACTCACTTCACTCACTCACTCACTCATTAACTCACTCACTCACTCACTCACTCACTCACTCACTCACTCACTCACTCACTCACTCACTCACTCACTCACTCACTCACTCGCTCGCTCACTCACTGACTCACTCACTGACTCACTGACTCACTCACTGACTCACTGACTGACTCGACTCACTCACTCACTCACTCACTCACTCACTCACTCACTCACTCACTCACTCACTCACTCACTCACTCACTCACTCACTCACTCACTCACTCACTCACTCACTCAC
>JH154468.1:183967-200585 GCA_000226015.1 Mnemiopsis leidyi | reverse complement strand
ACACACACTACACACACACACACGACACACACACACACACACACACACACACACACACACACACACACACACACACACACACACACACGCACGCACACAAACACTCACATACATATACACACACTCATCCGCACGCACGCACATGATTCCTAACACTGATCTCAAGTTTTAGGTCAACGCAACTGCAAAACGATTCGGAGTCGAAACCGCGGTCACTGAGATTCACGTGGAGTATGAAAACGACAAGCAGCAAGGAGCCAAACGAAATGATGAAGGTAAACCTCTATCATATACACCTTGCTTCTGGAATGTAATCTCAATATTTGTTATATTTCGTTTGGACGGTCGCGTTAGGATAGTGATGAAAGGCAAATTGAGATTGAGGTCACTCCCTTAAATGGGATAGCCTGAGGTGCTCTTTTCTTTTTCTGTCACCTTGAGCCACTCCGTACCGACCACGGAGACACCAAACTAAAAGTAAGGGAGGTTAATCTTACATTTCCAGCCCTAAAACTAGCTTTATTCCCCTCCAGGAAATAACGCGCGTGCTGGAACTTAACAAAATTTCAAGTTGTAAAAAATAGCTTTATTTCCCCTTCCAGGAAATAACGCGCGTGCTGGAACTAAAACTAGCTTTATTTCCCCTCCAGGAAATAACGCACGTGCTGGAACTAAAACTAGCTTTATTTCCCCTCCAGGAAATAACACGCATGCTGGAACTAAAACTGGCTTTATTTCCCCTCCAGGAAATAACGCGCGTGCTGGAACTAAACAACATTTCCAGCCGTAAAACTAGCTTTATTTCCCCCTCAAGGAAATAACGCGCGTGCTGGAACTAAAACAAGCTTTATTTCCCCTCCAGGAAATAACGCGCGTGCTGGAACTAAACAACATAGACTACGAACACCGAGAACGGTACTTACTACTCTGTGTGCGGCCTGTAGACAACGTCACTTCAGATAATCTAATTCAGTGGGAGATGGAGGTCTGCAAACTTCCACGTCTGTCTCTAAACGGTGTACGCTTCAAGCGGATATCAGGTACATCAACGTACAATTTACGTGCAATAGGTCGTGGTAGGATATTTTGTTAACATCTAGTGATAGTGTCTAGCTTTTTGATAGTGCTTATTTTTTTTATCCACTCCTGACATATGATGGAAAAAATTCTGACTCCTTCCAGAAGATTCTGACGTTTATTTATTTTAATTTGAGGTGGTTAACTTACTCGATTGAAAATTAGTTTCATAAAATAATACGTCACAGTTACATTTTATATAAGAGTGCTTGCGATTTAGATTCTAAACCCTGAATCACAAGACATGATGTTACTAAACTATACATTCATAATGGTTGATTTTTTAGAATTTCTTATGTTGTATTTCATTTCAGGCAACTCGTTGGCCTTCAAAGACATTGCAGTTAACATAGCTAATGAATTAAGACTGTAATACCCCTTAATGTCAGCTTCAAATTCCAACTTGCTAATCACGCCACGTGACGTCATCACAACGCCACGTGACGTCATCATCTTGTCACATGACGTCATCACGACACCCCAGCGTCACGTTGCAGAGATATTCAGTGCACAGAGTATTCGTATAACAATCTCAAGCTGAAGCTCATTGGTTGGTCGGTATAGGAAATCGATCGATCGACCGATCTTTAATAAAGAAAGTTGACTTGCAGCTCAAATGATAGACGAACATGGGCGCCTGCGCCGTTGATCGGCCGCATTAATATTCTGTAGATATTAAGCTTTATTATTAAATATATTCATTCGGATGGCTGTCCGATACGTTCAATTTACAGCAATTTATTGGGATGATAAGCGGCCAGTTTTTCTCCCTGGTCCACCCACCTTTTTGGTATATATTGTTTATTGCTTTGATAAAGTTGTGGAATTTGATTTTGATGATGATCACATATTTTAGTCCCCCATCCCCCGAAAAATCTTGTAAATGAGTTGTATGTACGATTTTTGGCTTGAGCGAGTTTTTATGCTCCTCATTCCACATGTAGCAGTTCGTGTTGAAGTTAAATTTCATAGAATCAGTATATTGTAGAACGGGTAGAGCTGAAACAAACTGTGATGCACCAATCTGAAAAGTTATCTCTAGTTAGCTTTAGTGATTTATTAATAAAATATATTATAACAACTAGGCACATCAGAATAACCTGAGATTTAATTTTAAACTAGCTGTGTGAAAGGACCTACTAAATAGATAATAGATATAGTATTTGAGTATAATTTTTGATGATAACCTACCATCATAACCATAACTGGTTATGCATTATTTTACTTTGGGATCTGGCCTAGTGAATAATTAGAGATGCGTCTACTACCCGTTGTGTAAAATACTGATTCATACTCCGATTTGGAAACTGGAATTGACTGGCTGCGTCCATCCACTATGACTTTTTATTCTTAAAATGATAAATATTTTGATTGTTTGTTCACGAATTAATCACAGTTTAGCCACACCTGGAGCGAATCTGTTTTCACATTGTGAAAGTAACGAGGGGAAATATGAGTTTTGTACCATTGGACTTGGTTTTCAAACAGAAATATTTTTGATAGAAAATTGTACAAAGATAATTAATTCTTTTAGTAAGCTGTAGTTGTAAGAAAGAGTCTCAGTCTTAGGGAAATAAAATCTCGTGTACTAAATCGTAAGATTTAGTAACTTGGCTGTTAGCAGGGCTGTTTGCTTTTAATTCTCTGATATCAAAACATTCTATTACTCTCTGTTATCTTGTTACCGACAGATAATTCGCTGTAAACCCTGCCTTGAAATGGCTGACTAATATCTGTCACCTAATGCCGCACTTGGCTGTTTGTATGATACTTTACCTTCGTCTGAATTAAGGGAAACGGTGGACATTTTATACTGCTATAGGGTTTAGTTTAAATTCAGAATACTTAAGATGTGATCAGTCCGGGAAAAGGGGTTAGTTTAAAATCAGGGTAAAGTAACATTTGATCAGTCCGCGAGAAGGGGTTAGTTTAAAATCAGGGTAAAGTAACATTTTATCAGTCCGCGAGAAGGGGTTAGTTTAAAATCAGGGTAAAGTAACATTTTATCAGTCCGCGAGAAGGGGTTAGTTTAAAATCAGGGTAAAGTAACATTTTATCAGTCCGGGAAAAGGGGTTAGTTTAAAGTCAGGGTAAGTAACATTTGATCAGTCAATAACTCGCTGCAGCGATATTCTTGGTTCAATTGTGATGGTCTCTGTTGATATAGTTGAATGTGAGCTTTATAATTAGGTAGTTGTTTAATTAGTTATTAATTACTAATTGCAAAGTGCAGCTTAAAAGTCTGTAATTAACTGTTGAGGAGGGGTTGTTTTTATCGTAGTGATGCCTTTCACCAAAGTTTTATTTGCCAATGATCACATTCAGGATTCTGGATAGTGGATATGTAGTGTTTTATTTCTTACCACTTTACCCCTAAATACATACCCATATAATCAAAACTACTATGGTGAGAACGTAAATGTAATTGGCACACAGATGATTAATCATATTACTATTAGAAAAAGTTTCAAATCAAAGTTAATATTTGCTAAACACGTCGACGTAGTCGTTGTCACGGTGATACCTGACTCTCTCAGCTCACATTCACAACTCTCGTCAACGTTGCCTTGCGTTGCGGCCCATTATGAATTTTCAAATTAAACGGAAGGCTGCCGCTTCGCAGCAGCAGGTCAGAGTCAGTCAACGTACATGAAGTTGAACATCCCTGTCTGAGCTCAGCGCGAAATTTAGACGGATCGACGCTGACATACAATTACATGTGCTTCCCGACTGGGCGGGCGCAGCGCAAGCCACAGGGCTATGTTAACTTAGCTTGCCTGACGTTCTTAGGCCTGCTGTAGCCCTGCGCCCGACAGAAATTGTTCGAATGAGAAAATGGGCCGCAACGTGGGGCTTTGCTGCCGCGCAATAGAAATGTGAAAATGGGCCGCAACGTGGGGTTATTTTGACGAGATTATAACCGTCTAACGAAGCGAGAGTTTTACCGGGCGTTGCGCGGCTCTCTCTACGTTTCCAACGCAAAGCAACAGTTAGCCTGAGGTCCCCAGGCAAGTTTTCAACACGACACATTTTATTGACGAGATTATTGTACTTGTAGAGCAGCGCGCACCCTCCCGTCATTTTATTCTCCTCGAATGTTGGTCGTACTAGTCTCGTACAAAATCAGACAACGAGACTACATCCGTCTATCTTTCTAACGAAACGATCTCGTTGAGCTGCGACAGTCGGGTATCACCGCGATAACACATTTTTTGTCAGACGTTGTTTGACCTGCTGCCGCGAAGCGCGCGGCAGCGAAGCTGCCGCCCCGAAGGGGCGCAACGCAAGGCAACACATTTTACCGGGCGCTGCGCGGCTCTCTCAACGTTTCCCTCCGACAACAAATACCCGACTCTCGCAGCTTAAACTTAAAGCTGAACGGTTCGTTAAAACGGTAGACAGATATAATATGAATCTCGTTAAGCGCAGCGTGAGACTGAGAGCGCGTGTGTTGTAGATTGATAACCTACTGTCGCAGCCATCACGCGCTCTCACGCATTTCTGGCATGGCGACATGAATTTCGAAAAAATCTAGACGCGCATCGCCCGTTGAGCGCGTGTGGCGCTCTTAGTGTTAGACTGTTACCCGACTCGCGCGCGGCTCACAGTCACAGCTCATGCTGCTCTCCTGGCGTTAGAACGTTAGACGGATATATCTAATTCTATATCATTTCGTCAAGTGTGGCGTGATGGCCGTGACAGTAGCAAGTAGGTTATTAACCTAAAAATAGATTTCCCTTTTACTCTTAACTTGTAGGTTGATAACCTACTGTCGCGGCCATCACGCGCTCTCACGCATTTCTGGCCTGGCGACATGAATTTCGAAAAAATTCTAGTGTCTAGACGCGCATCGCTCGTTGACTCTTAACGTGAACTTTATTCAACGGATGCTCATGCTGATTCTGAGTAAGTTCACACGATTTTCTTTTAGGAATAATACTTGTCTGACTTTGTCTGACCCTTATTCTCCGGGAATAAAATTAAAATGACGGGAGGGTGACTTGTACTGCAGAGGCGCGCGCGCACCCTCCTGTCATTTTATTCCCATACAGGGAATATTCGCAGTGCTTAGCGATAAATGTTCTTGGTTCCGCGTCATATTTTGATATTCGCAGTGATATCTCAGGCATAAGGGCAAAATTTTAGGAGAAGTCCCTAGTAGTAGTAGGTCCAAATCTAATGAATACTGATAATTCGATATCTGATATCTCGCTTTGTGATCGTTAGCCTCCTAATGATATCCGTAAATAAGATTATAACAATACGTCAATACGATAAGCGGTTGGTACTTTTAGGATTTATGAGTCTGGTATCTTGAAGCGAAAATCGAGATTCCGAGGAACAATAAATGATTTAATCAGGTCAGCTGACACCTTAAAGCCCATTATTCGGTGGCACGCTCACAAGAAACTGAAAAGAAACCCTAGACACTATAGTTATACTCATGCAACACAGATCATGCCTTGGGCAATAATGAACTTTTATTTACTTTCTTATTCATTTGTTTAGCTTAACTTTAAGGATGTGGGCTTTATCTCGGGAATCGAGACTAAAGCAACTTGACGAGAAGATATCCGTCTAACGTTCTATTCTGCGCTAATTTGAGCTGTGAGAGTGGGTTGTGACCGCGACAAAAAGCTACCAACCGTTATAATATTCTCACTCTCACCACTTAGCATTCCGAATCATTTTAATATAGGCGTCTATTTTTCTGTTAACCTGCTACATGGGTACGTGGATTTCAGGATGAACATTTATATTGGCTCAGATAAAGACAGAAACTACGCATTACAGCTGAACAGTCAAAAACTTACAGTTCTCGTCTTATCACACAATTTTCTTAATTGTCTCAGTTGTGGTACACAACAATTATTTTCTCTGTTGTCCTTGAATTCTGGTTTAGACTACCTCTCCAGCCTCCCTTACTCCTGCCTCCTTTGTAACCGTATATATCTCTCTCCCTTACTCCAGCCTCCTTTGTAACCGTTTATCTCTCGCCCTTACTCCTGCCTCTTATATCTTCCCCTACTTCCTGCCTCCTTTGTAACCGTATATCTCTCTCGCCCTTACTCCTGCCTCTTATATCTCCCCCTACTTCCTGCCTCCTTTGTAACCGTATATCTCTCTCCCTTACTCCTGCCTCTTATATCTCCCCCTACTTCCTGTCTCCTTTGTAACCGTATATCTCTCTCCCTTACTCCTGCCTCTTATATCTCCCCCTACTTCCCCCAATACCCCTTACTTACTCCTTACCTTAGAGACAGGCAAAACACCCTTTGGTGTTACCCTCTTGTGAGCTTACCTTACAGACCCAGTCTCTCTTTAAAAAAGGAGTTGTAGCACCGCAGAACAATTTATTCGAGTATTTGGTAGAGAATTTGTGAAAAATTAACACCATGGCTGTGACTTATGACGAGGTTTGCTTGACAGCTAAATGATTATTTCAATGTTTAATACCCCAGAAATAACCATTTAATTGCAATCTATCACATAACTGTCTCAGGGCGCTCCCACACGTTAAATACATTCGTTCTATAATATGAAAACACGAGTTTTCCCTGCGGACCCGTGAAGCAAGCTGTAAATGGGAGGGTCCCGGAAATAGTACGAAATTTGTCGGGCAGTCGGCTTCTGGCGAACTGCCCGACGGGCCAGTGACCGTATAGCAGCTTGCCAACTTCCACGTTTTATATATATAGTGCCAGTTCAAAAATTTAATCACGGATATTTTACTGAAGTGTCCTAAATCATAAAACAACTTATCAAACAATTTATTAATCAGGGAAGCGTTGATCGTATCAAGACACCAAAGTTGTGGTCACATAATTTTTGGGGTTTTAAAATCACTGATCGGTTGAACTTAGACTCGTGTCTGCGTAATATATTAAGCCAGGGAATGATACCACTTAGTTAGGGTAACTGTCAGTTCCAAAAAATTATGCTTCTTGAAATCGGACACACCTACTTATTAGTATTGAACCTTTTGAGGTGCCGACTAATTGTTTGAGGTTTTTAGCGGTGACTATTGTTTTTTGTCTTAATTCTTTAATTGTGTAAAGATTTTATTTGCTGATCAGCTATCTCAGATTTTCTGTCAAGTTGTCTCCATCTTTGTCTTACGTATTCTGCTTTACCGTCTTTCCATTTTCTTCTTATTTGCTTACTTTCTTGTCATCTACTGTTTCTTCTTTTAACCTATTTTTACCGTTAATCTCTGACACGTATTTCTAATCGACATTCTGTCCCGAAATTGTCAATAGTTTGTTTACGTTTGACGTTTTTGCTTTGCATGCTCGTGCTTTGATCGGAAACATCTCAAGTGCAATTGACGAGATTATATCCGTTTACCGATTTAATGAACTTTGACCTGAGAGAGTCGGGCATCACCGCGACAAAAGCCCAATAAAATATTAGTAAAACTATTATTTTTTCGTTTCATCACCAGCTATTTGGAACCATCATGAAATTAGCGCATCCTACTTCATATTTAACAAACTATTCGATCCATCTTGGCATCTTTGTCATAGTGAGCTCATTCTAGCTGTAGGCTATTTGGAGGGCTATTTCGATGCGCAATCTAGGCAACGTCAGATATAATCACAGAAATTTGGGAAAAATCTCTCGGAGACTTAATCTGAATTGATCATCTAAAGGAGCATGACTCAGTACGTGATCGATCAGTTAAGACGTTTCATAAGGTTCATTTGATAACCCTACAGACACAGTGATCTGACCACAGCTTATTAATATCATATTCATACTCATAGACTGAATATTGGTTAATTTAATGATTTATTATACTGATAAATGCAATAATTATAAGTTACAATTATTCGATTTTGCTGTACTGCACTTGCAATGTTGATTTATATTAGAGGTGAAATTTTACAAAATGTTATTATTGCACTAAATTTTCTTGATCACGCGACGAGGTAGATAATATCCGTGTTTAACGTTCCAACAAAGCAATCTTGTTCAGCGTTTAGCTGCGAGAGTCGAGTATCTTGTTGCCAACAGACAATTGGTTTCTTCTGTCAATTTCTTTTCTAAATTCTAGATGGAGGCTGTCTCGATCACAATTTGTTCTACTTCTAATCCTAGTCATAACAAATTTTCCATCACGTACGTCGTACAGCTTTGTAACCGTAAAGAATTCCACTTTGAAATAAACACGAGATAACCGCAAAGAATTCCACTTTGCAATAAACACGAGATAACCGTAAAGGATTCCACTTTGCAATAAACACAAGATATAAAACGTGAACAGAACTTGCCACAAGCTCCTACGTCGTACTACGTGTTCTCAGCAGTTTATATCCGGCGGACAATCGTCCGCCACGAATCCACGCGAATTACGCCCGTATTCCGAACGTTTGGCGGACTCCGCTAGACTACGCAAACTGGCGAACGTTTTTTCTGCCAGCGGAAAATTGTCCACCGGATAAACTGCCTGAACGTGACTATTAACCTTAATGAGTTCTATTTATCATAAAATTGAATTTGAAGAAAAGGTTGGTCCTACAGTTTGTTTATTTATCAAGCGGCTTGAAACGCGACTAACTGGTTTACTGGTAAAATAATAACGTTCCTCATTGAGTTATTAGAGTTATAAGAGTCTGTGATATCCCAATGATTCCCCCAATGATCGATCAAGACGGAACTTAGGGCAACTTCAGTTGTGTTAAATTAGGTCATGTTCCATCGTACTATCTTCATAAGTCTGCTCCCAAACATATTCAATGTCTTGTTGGTCTAAGTTGGAGTTAGTAATTTTGTTGTTTTGATAAGTACCAACGACTTGTGAGGGATCATAGATGAACGACGGACCATCGGGGATAATGTTCATGACATTCTTCTTTTGATCATTACTTCGGATAAAGTCGTCTTATTTATTGTTTCTTCGAATCTTTAACTTCGATTTCAGAAGCCTGATATTTTAATATCTTACTGTAACATTTCCTCGAATGTAATAATAAGTTTTATATAAGTTTCATAATATCATTCCCCATCGAGACTTTTCAATCACAATGGTCGATCTCTGTCTCGACCACTTCAATTTACGAGATCCTATCCGTTTTACTTTATAAGTCTAATCGAACGATGTTATAATATAATGGATCAGCCAAAGTGGAAAAGCTTACTTTTTGCTACCTGACATATAATCTATAATACCATGCCGATAACGCTGGCCGAATTTTGCTTTTTTTTTAATTTGGGTTCCCATTTGGCGACTTTTGTCCGGTTTGATCGAGGCGGGGCCTTGCCAAAGAACCAATTTGATAACTGAATAATTGGCGGCTCTAGATAAATGCATAAGTGCCATAAGTGGCTCTCTTTAGAACCCCCTTCTTGCTATTCTCCAACGTTTGAACTAAAAATTTGCTGATTATCGAAAGAGGGAGCCAACTATTATTCTCCGATCACAGTCTAAGACGGTGGCCGACAACTAGGCATTAAGGGATCTGAGCTATCACAGGGGTCAGGTCACATTCCCACAGGGATCACATGGCCTAGCCCAATCAATGACGTTTCAGAGGTGATGTGAGTAGGTGCCAAGAGATCTGAGCCACCAGTGGGTGGTGAAGATGGTCCTCATCCTCACGACGTGAGCTGTGCTTGTTGGAGACATGTAAGAGTTATACCAGACCCCAGAGTTACATGTGGGAGAACTGATCAGCTGTTAATGTGTTGCCGACACGATGGATATAAATACTGCTGAAAAGATATGTCATGATCGCATTCTCATCATGCCTACCTTTTCCAAGTTCATCACCAGTCAGCTTGGAGCACAGCAGATCGTGGATTCCGACGGCTACATCTACTCCCGGAAGAAGAGCAGTGACACAGCGCTAACCTTAACCTGGAGATGTGCCAAGTACAACCCTCCTACGAAGTGCAAGTGTCACATCTACTTAGCCCTAGCAGACAACTCCCTCACTCTGCCCCACAACCACTCTGCTGATTATTAAGAGTCATTAACCAATCAACCAGTTCTGGTTAGTTTAAGTCTGCTTGTGAATTAGATATTGGGTATTGGAGCTTTGTGCCTAGTTGTCCGGTAGCCGTCTAAGATCTAAATCTTAGAACACCATGGGATTAGAAACTATATCGGATGTGCGTGATTGAAAATCACGCAAATTGTAAATGCAGCAAATTGATTATTACATCTTTACGCAGTTCGTTTGATAAATTTCCGACAAACGAAAGTTTTTTGCTTGCTTTAGCCGCTTGACTGTAGAAATATCGATATAGGAGTTCCTATAGCGATCCTATCTTAGAATTACTTCCGTTAATCACGAGTTTAGGAAAACTTAGAGGCGTCCAAGCAAAAGCTATATCACTACTTATGAGTATTGCTATTCTTATGAAGTAGATTTTACGAACATTCTGCTTTGTCTGTACATAGCTACATTGATCACAGAGACAATGTTTGTAAGTTTGGCGAAGTGAAAAAGCTACAGCCTAATTTACTTGACAGAGATTTGAGAAAAGTCGAGATTTTGCAACCAATTTTAAGATTATGTAACGACTAATACTATAGAGGTTAAGACTTCTAACCGAAGTTCTCTGATAATATTATTTTGAGTAAAAGTCATATGATTGGTTAAAATTGCAGGCTCGAATAAACGATGTTATTTATAAGAAATTAACTAAGATTTTTAGCCACTATTTTTTCAGTGTGTTTCCCTATAAATTTTGACCACTGCATCATCATAACTTACTTATGAAGTGAAAATAATCAGCTCGATTATCTCACTATCAGAAATAATTATTTCTGAGAGTGAAGCAAAACATTTGATAAATTATTCAGCAATTCCTTAAGCTTACTACTTAATAGGATCAGTTACTTAATCCATCGAATATTTTGCTTTCAACCTTATTTGTTATTGTTGTTGACGAAATTATATCCGTCTAACGTTCTAACGAAACGATAAACGATAAACGAACGAAACGATCTCGTTCAGCTTTAGCTGCGTGAGTCGGGTATCACCGCGACAATATTGTTGCGGTAACATTGTTGGTGTTACGACTTTCTACGTTAATCAATCCTATTATTGCAGGTGGGATAACTGTGTTAATTAACCACAACTAAGTTGCGGATACCTCATATAAACTCTAGTCACAATTTACTAGATTAAGATATCATGTTGAATGACTTAAACTAAAAATTTCTTACGAATGACGTTTGTCGTTCATTTCTGAACTTTCTGTCTTCTTAACTCGACCAAGTATGGATCAGTCTCTATGAATCACTTTCGCAACAAAAAAGGAGCAAAATGTTTAAGAATAAATTTGATAAAATTTTAATTAGTTATATGAAAGATTAGTAACCTTGTCTATAATGTGTATTTCAAATTCAATTGTCAGATTTCTTATCATGTTATACTTATATAAGCTTTCCTCAAATTTATTTGTTGAACTTGATTTTTTATTCATTATTGGCCAATCGCCGTCAAGAAATGTGCCGTCTCAGCAGGAAGCACGTTTAAGGTTACCGTGATTTGGGTTCGGAATTATCTATTCAAATTTTTTATCTAGATAATATCTGATTCCGAACCCTAACCGTGATCCCAAGGAAAAACTATAAAAAATTATGGCAAGTTATACGCATCTTAAGATGCGTATATCTTGCCATAATTTTTTTAAAAGCTAAATGTAAATTATTTCGCGGCACCATTGTATAGTTCATGTGCATTAAACCCTTTTGTTATCAACTAGATAAAATTAAAAGACTATAAACGTTTGAATGAAAGGCATTAAAACTTAACTTAAAAGCCGAAATTAGAAATTCATCCGATTTTGATCAAAGTTAGAATGAATCTTTACAAAGAATTTTTTTAAAAGTTTCTCGTTAAGTCCCGCAAAATTTCACTGTATTCATCGAAAACGGGAATCTGAAAACCGATTGACCGGGAACGGGAAGAAAAGCGGGAATCCGGTCGATCGCTGTGGGTATCAATAATTTTAGCCGTAAAACTAATTAAAGATAATATCTATAAAAATAATCATTTCCCCCTTAAACTTTGTCGGCGAATTTGTACCTAATCTAGATTCAGGGTTATCCAGACGTCCAGACGAGTTGATGAAAATTAGATTAGATACGTCCTGCCGATCATGTTAACTTTAAGAGACTTTTTACCTGAACAAGACAAAAATGAAAGGCCCTGCGATTTTACCGCCTACTAATTGTGATATTGCGTTAAAATGAAGTTCAATATCACGTGAAGTATACTGCAGGTGGAACAAAGGTGGAACCGTGGACCACTACTGCCGTTATCTTGATCATTATCTCGGTTTCAATCTCTTCTGCCTTATATTTAATCTAAATTCTAATGCGATTAATTTTCATTTGGTTAAAACAATTTTTCTTTGCGATCAATGTCATCATATTTACTATTACAACTATAAGTATAACATTGCGAAGTTGCATTACATTTACTTTTGCACTTATAATCATGAGTGGTATACCGTTTGTTTCCTTGGAGAATGGAGGCTCTGCCCCTATTTTTTGGGTTTTTTAAAGGTTTCCTTTCAAAACCGCTGCACTTAGTGATCTATAAGTTACCCAACACGATGCATGTTCATTGTTCTTATTACAGCATGGTGCCTTAAAGTTAACAGAATGTCGACGACGACACAGTAAACAAACAACTTAAAGTAAATCGGAATTTTGCACTCTTTTAAATTGATGTTGCCTTTCAGAATGACACTACAAATGAGATAAATTTAGGTAAAGCAGGTCATATAGTTTGGTGAGTGGGGCGATTTGCGTCATTGGCGGCAATGGATCCATTCAGTGGAACAGATGGATGTTACATTGGCGTCAATGGCCATTGGGTGAGTTATACTGAATATTGGATTCATATTTCATTATACTGGAACCCAGGAACCAATGGAACCACTCAATAGCAATACTCTCATCAATTAGTAATCACCACCCAGAGTAAATGGTGATATAGTTACAAATGAATCATAGGTTGATAACCTGATAGATATAATAGTATCGCCGATATCTTTGACGGCGACCACGATTGGTGAAAATGGCGACAATGGCGACAATGGCGCCATTGTAACTATTTTAGCCATTTGCATCATTGTCGCCATGTGCGCCATTGTCACCACTGTCGCCATCATGCAACTATACCAGCATTATTAATTTTTAATTAGCTCCATTGTAAAACAATGGATCGCCATTGTAAAATAATGGATTGCCATTGTCACCAATTTTTGGCACAACTGTCATCTGGTCACCATCGGCGCCACTGCCGCCATTGTCACCAAATTTTCTAAGCGTTCCTGTTTAAGATTTTTATCTAGCGACCTCTTCCTGGGTCGTAGAGTAAATCAAGTCGTTCAACTGGTGAACGTAACAAGGACATTTTTGAACAGTATAATTTAAACACTTCCGTGTTTTTTGTTCGGATAACTGTAACTATAACTGGTTCAAGTGGTTTAGAGGCAAAACACATTAGGAATCATGATCTCTGATTTCAGTCCGTTCGAATTAGTTCTGCAATTGCAAGGAGAAGCAGTGTCATTTTTAAAAATCCCCAAGAAACCAAAATAAATAAATATATAGCGATAGTTAATTGGACTTAAGTTTGGCTAATCTATTTCCATATGATCATTTCAATATTCAGTGTATTATAAGTGCTTTTATAATTACAATTACAAGCAAGTTTGATAAATAAGTGATTTATCTTGAGTTTTAAGAGTTAAAAAATTAAGAGGCCGTATAACTATAAATTACAACGTTGAAAGTCATCCATGCTCGGAACGTGCTAAAAAAAGGCTTGTCAGGGAGCGTGACTTTCTCTTTCTTAATTCACCCCGACAAGATTACGATGACAAGTTTAGTTCTTTAAATTTCATAAATTTTAGGGGCTGTAAATGTCTAACCAAATCGGCAAATTGTCTTAATTGTAAACTAAAAGGCATAGTTTGTTCCACTTTCAGTCATGACAAGTAGTAGTATTGAGTCGACTATTATATTTTCATGTGACGACTATTTACAAGGCGATTGAGCAGAAATTTTACGACTTCAAATTATATAACTGTACTTTTTTGAGAAAATCATGAATTCATAAATATTTTAATGTAACTAGTGTTTAATTTTAATACGTTTTTTAACATTCTTTAATTGTTACAAACATTTATTTCGTTTCGTATTAAGATACAGCTCCTCAAAATAAAAACATCCTAGCTGAGTCACCTTATTTAGCTCTTAATAAAAAAGTTTTACTTGTTATTAATTAATTCAAAATCACAGACCAGTCACTGTCAGAAACCTCGTTCGTGCGAGTCGCATTAAGTTTAGCTTTGCCTGACGTGATCTTTGGATATCATTTATTCACTTTGTGTTTGAACTTGAAGTGAGGCGTGACTTCGATGCATGACTTGCAGCTGCTTTGTCTACCTCATTATACTGTCATTTAGTCATTTACTGCATGAAGTCCGGATTATAAGTACGTGATCAATAATTGAATTTAAGGTAGGTATCGTGTCCTGACGTCCTGTGTTTATACTTCGTTCCTAACCGGCTGACCAGATAATTACAATATACAGAACGATATTACAGAAATTCCTGATTGACGACACAAGAAAGAATAGATCAGATTATTCATCGTAATGATAACACGCTCAAATTAAAGTCTACTTTAATCTGCTTATAAATCAAGATGTAAGAATAAGAAATATAGTTAAACCTCGATTCACCGTGCCTCTATATACCGTGTCCCTCGATTGACCGGGCCTTATCTATTTCCCCAGACATTTCTCAACACGGTAAAACTTCTATCTACCTCTAAATAATCGGGCCTTCCCCCTTTTCCCCGTGAGGCCCTGTAAATAGAGGTTTTACCGTATGTCTCTTGTCAGATAAGCAGATAGGCATTGATAGACAGACTCTCATAACGCTCAGTATATCATGGTTTTGGCAGCTTATCTTGCGGCAATCGTTCGCTGCGAAGCCGCCCGAATTGCACCCGAATTCGCTGCAAGTCCGCGGAACCAACGTTTTCGCGGACTCAATATATTCTTCGATAGCACCAGGTGGATAGATGGTTATTGGTTTGTTTGGTATTATAGTTTATTAATTAAATAGTCATGCATTTTCGAACTAGAAATTATAAGCACTTATCATGTTCATCATTTATGCAATACCGTTTTGCTGTTTTGCTGAGTTTATCATTGCTTTGTTAGGTATTGATAGTTTCTTTTTATTTAGTTAATTAGACTGATTGGATTGCGATGATTTTACTTTTCCATTATAATCCAGCTTTATCCTAACTGTGATCAATGGCGATCTCAGTGAAAATGGCAATGGAATGTCATAATTTATCTAAATAATCTAGCAAAATTAGATTAGTTTTTCATTTTCATAATCGATTCAAATCTGAGCCTTAATTTTATAAAACAGGAGAAATGCAGGGAATCATTTTACTGATGGTACCAATGTCGGTACTGTTGGTTCCCAGTGTTGGCGCTTTCAGAAATGCTACCGATCTTGATATCCAAAGACTTTTTGACGGTATGACTATGAGATTATATGCGACTCTGTTGAACTTCATAAGATCTTATTTCTTAATAGCTTAAAAAGGAACTATTCAATCTTGATCATACTCAAGCATAGATGATAGAATTTCCTGATTTGACGCTAGCTCGATCAGTACGAAAGTAATAAAGTTATATTATAACAAAATAAAGTGACGCATGCAAAGTAGATGAGAATGGCGTTGTTTAAGAGCCGCTTGACGCAATTGTAAACATGAATAGATAGAAATTTTCCTCTGCCCCTTGAGTTTTTAACTAATACAACACTACGAATACAACAAATTCATTGAGACAGATAAAGATGTAGTGCATCGAAAATATCTTTATGTGAATTATCACCTAGGTTTCACTTGTCGAGACGCTTCTTTATATAGTTCTATACGCAGAAGAAGATTGCAAATTATCTGTTAACTAAGATAATTGCCTTATAGAAAGCTAAAAAGGTTTATTCAGGATTGCTGAAGATCGAAAACCTGATGTTACAGAGAAATGTTTACAAAGAGAGGCTAGCTTTGTTTGGTCTGAATTACCTTTCCGGCAACGATTATGAGTATGACTATCGAAATCTTTTATTCAAATTATGATAATTCAAACTCTTATTCGTAATTTATGTTAATTATGATCAGCCACCATGTTCGATTGACGATTGTCTGAATGGGGAGTGCAATAAGCGCACTTCGAGCTGGAGGTGAAGGTCGAATTGGATCCTCTCCAGCCTCAAATAAATCTGTTGGCTGGTGAGGTATCTCGTGAGTATGACCGGGACACTATTTAACTATTATGATTTATGACTGTTATAACTAACTACAAAAACAATAAGTAGTCCTTCCGGACCACAGTACTCGGGTCAGGTGAGTGCAAATGTTGCAAGTACCCTACCAGCCAGCCGAGGGCTTAAGTGGCTCAAAAGCTTCATGCCACAGTATAGGGATTACAAAATAGAATTTCTTATGAAATTTGTAATCAAACACTTATTCTAACACAAATA
>JH154468.1:102475-146120 GCA_000226015.1 Mnemiopsis leidyi | reverse complement strand
TAACATATGGGGCTACACACGACATTCCTGGGGGGGAGGGGGTAGTTACCTAGCGACACTTGATCGTTATTTTTTACTTGTCCTACAAAGAGAGTTTTTAAGTGGTTAGCTAGTGGCGGGAGATGCAATAAGGGACGTTACTTTTTGAGTCGGGGGTTTCACGCGATTGCCTAATATTAGAGGATTATAGATACGACTGACTTTAGAGTCTAAAAGTCTAGAAGAATGTATGGGGTGTTCTCCGAAAACTCACCTCGTCTAAGTTTAGAGGAAGGTATGGAATAGTCTCTTCCACCGCTGTATATCTTCATTATTTGGTTGTTAGCTTGGTCGACTTGCTCAAAGTATTTCTTTAGAAGACAAACAAAGTTTAGAGGATCTGTAGTTATTTCCACTGTCACTTCCTCCATCCTCTGAAATAATTACAGCATAAAAATTTGCCAGGCCCTCCTCTAGCATCATCACAAAGAAAACCTAGAATATGGATGCAAGCAGCTCTACTCAACTATCTATTTTCACTCGTCAATCTGATCAGTGCAGAGCAACAATACCAATAATAGGCAGTCCTCCTAGGTCTAGATATTAATTACTTGGTAATTTGTTCTCTTTAGCAGGTCTAATAATAGAAAATTAATTGAGTTGAAGGAAGTCTACTTCTCTAGCCTACTTCTCTTAAGAAATCTTTCTGTACAAGTTAAGCAGAAAGCAGAATGTTGAGCTGAATGCTGATCAAGGAATTTTAGAACCAATCAGAAGGCAGCTCTCCTGGAGATAACCAATCAGGATCAGCTAATAAATTGTTCGTCGTTCGAGAGGGAAGTGAAACTCAACTTTGGGTCACGTTACACACATTACATATGTATCAACAATAGGCATCAGTCATCACAGAACTTGTAATTCTTTTTTCAACTCAGGTCCGTGGATTTTTATTGTTTTTTAATGATTTAGGATTTTTGTGCTAGATTACCTCAGGCTTGTTTAACTTCTGATACTATAGTGCTAAATTGTGCAATTTCGATAGCATCGAAAAATAATCTAATTGAAATTGATAACTTTTTATCTTATCCCAAATTATCCCGCCCAACTATCCCAATAACTTCTCAGCTTATGCTTCACAAGTGTTACGGTTATGTTTTCCTGTTAACTATCCTACTTAATGGCCTAGGAGTAGCAGCAAATATTTCAGGTACACATATAACCAACCTTTTAAAAAGTTGACACTTTTTTGTCTTGGACTTGGATTCAGCATCTGATAACACCAAGTATTGAAATCTAAAAGCACTAGCCTGTAAATACACATAATAACTTCACCAACATAACACCCAGATGATTGGACAGACTCAGTACGTGGTATTTACATACCACTAGACCTAGAGGACACTCCTCTAGAAATAAAGACGGACAGTGAGCTAGGAAGTGAAGATGAAGTGGACGTGTACTTCTACACAACACAGGGAGAGTATGCAGGAGGGGTAGCGATATACTTCTCCTCCACCCTGCAGTACGCTATCTCCTCGTGCAGCTCCTACAAGACCTTCCCCGGTAACCTGCCTGTAGAAGTAGAGAAAGTATGGAGAATAACGGTAGAAAAGACTGCAGGGATTAGAGTGAGGATACACTGTAATGGTGTGGAAGTTCTGAACTTCCTCCTGTCCGATAAGGAGTGTAGTGACAGTAGATGGAGGTACTACTGGAGCAGGGACGTGGAGGAGATATACTTCTATCCTAACTTCGACACTGCATCTGATTACTACAGAGCGGTTAAGAAAGGTATCTTACACCTCAGGCAAAAATAAAGGATGTACAGTCTTAGTAAATATATGTTAACCATCGGTTGGCTTTCATAGACAGACAAGTATTTAACCAGTGTGCTTATACTTTTGTCGCCTTAAAAGTAATGTAGCGTCATGCCTGGCTTAAATGCTAAAAATAACTCTCGTTAATGATAAAAAATTAGGACAAGCAGTTCGTTTTAATTGTGCCCACTTTTATGTCCGTATTGTCCAATACCAGGTCCTTTTGTTCGTTTTACTATCCGCTTTAATTTGGGGTTTTTCGAAGCGCTTGTGTTTGAATGAGTTGTCCATTGATATGTCCGGAGCCCGAAAGTCAATGGGGTGGGGGGCAATGACTCACAATGGAGACTTGTTTAGGACTAAAAATCCTGGGGACTGGAGTCTGGAGGTTGATGTAATTCGCCATTTTTCCCCAAAAGTACCCATAATTACAGATTGAGACCTTCATTAGGCCAGTAGTCGATATTTCTGCCTTAAATTCGGGAGACAGAAATCTGAACTTGATTCTGTTAACCGAGTGGCAGTTCAATACCCTAAGTATTAATCAAGTCCAATCCTTTAGTTGGTCTTTGTCACAATCAAGCCCAATCAAGCGATCACATGGCCAGGACACTTTTCAATCCATTACTTTTTTCAGTCGATGGAGGCTACACTGACTTTGGGGGCTGGTCTGCGTGTTCAAGAATATGCGGTTTTGGAACCCAAACACGGAGAAGAACCTGCACTAACCCCGCACCTGCCAATGGTGGTGCTGACTGCGTTGGACCAGATTCGGAAAAACGAGAATGCAAACTAAGAGAATGTCCAGGTTTGGATTTAATGATACATTAAAATGACATATATTCCAAACAAAAAGGCACTAACAAAATTTAGCTGAAGACAGTAAGCGTTTTCAGCTCATGGAAAAAGTCACAAATACATTGACCTAAATAACTTCAACACTTTAGTCAATGGTGGATACAGTGACTTTGGAGATTGGTCAGAATGTTCAGCTGTTTGCGGAGGAGGAACACAGACTAGAACTAGGACCTGCACAAACCCTGCTCCTGCTAACGGAGGAGCTGACTGTGTAGGAGACAGCAGTGAAACTAGAGAATGCAATACTAATGCTTGCAAAGGTAAAATCGAAAAGCCGAAAAACACTATGATCAATATACAGTAGTAAAACTGAAAAATCGCATAATCCTTTGCGAGATCACATCGAATAAACAGTAAGCTATCTCTTTTATGCTACATCGACAATCCGCCCAACATTTTGAAAAATCATGTAACACAATCTGTTTAGGTCGTTAGCTGCCTTGAATAGATGTAGTTAGGTATCACAGTAGTTAGTTAGACCCCACTGCTATAGCTTAAAAGCTGTTCGCTCCGGCATATTCGCTTCTACCGTAAAAGTAAGACCTAACGCGAATTACTGAATTAGGTTCGCCGAACACAATTCAATACCCTAAGTGACAAGTGTTAATCAAGTCCAATCCTTTGCAACAATCAAGCCCAATCAAGCGATCACATGGCCATGACACTTTTCAATCCATTACTTTTTTCAGTCGATGGAGGCTACACTGACTTTGGGGGCTGGTCTGCGTGTTCAAGAATATGCGGTTTTGGAACCCAAACACGGAGAAGAACCTGCACTAACCCCGCACCTGCCAATGGTGGTGCTGACTGTGTTGGACCAGATTCGGAAAAACGAGAATGCAAACTAAGAGAATGTCCAGGTTTGGATTTAATATTACATTAAAATGACATATATCCCAAACAAAAAGGCAACAAAAGCGTTTTCAGCTAATAAAATAAGGCGGTTGCCGATCAAGCTTATAGCTTGAGAATGGCTAACATGGTTATAGAGCACGGTTTTTAAGGAGAGGTGACAAACTAAGACCGATGAAAAGCTATAAAACGGTGCTTTCTCCTTAGAAGAGCGTCAACAACGCTCACTTCACGATCCAGTAGCTGCAGCAGGATTCGAAATCACGCCTTTTCGATAACGAAACTGGCGCTCTAACCAACTGAGCCACTGGGCCGTTAATATTCCCAAGTAGTAACACTGAAGTCAACCCGTTGTGCTGTGCTCTATTCCCCCTGTAGAATGTAGATCAACAAGCAATCGACTTAGACCCTCATTAGAATTCCGCTATTCCCATGGAGTTTTAAACCAGGAATTAAATAGCTGTAGTCCCCTCAAGTATTGCACCTGTTATCTCCCATTAAGCCCCCGCCCCCCAGTGATTTATATTAATAGTGTCCCACCATTATTTCTCAATGTAGTAGCAAATGACTTCGTCACACCTGTATCACCAAGTTTTCCCTAGATAGCTAATAGTAGCTGAGTATCCCGGAAGCACCACAATTCGCCCCTTAGTTCCAATCTGATCAGAGTTTAATGACGTACCCTTTATTCTTGGAAAATTGACGGAATTGTGTGGGAAAGGCTTATTTCATTTATCCATTTTGTCAATAATGGGAACTGAATTTTATGGGGGCTACAAGTAAAATCATTGACATAATTTCCCATAGTCCCCAAAAGTAGTCATTGGCCTCCTTTCCATTTTTGTGACAGCCCCATTAAACAACCAGGTTGCACTGGACTAAAGACAGAGTGGGCAGGCATGTTGAAAACAACAACACAGTTCCCAGTGAACCCAGGAACTGTGGTGGAAGTCACATGTTCTGACTCTGGAGCTATAAACTCAGGAAGCAGCAAAGTCACATGTTCTGACTCTGGAGCTATAAACTCAGGGAGCAGCGAAGTCACATGTTCTGACTCTGGAGCTATAAACTCAGGGAGCAGCGAAGTGACCTGCACATCAGGCACACTATTTTCTTACCGACAAGAACCGCACTGTTCAACTCCAGGTAAATAGGGATATTTTTCTTTTCTGAGGTGCAAGGAAACATGAGATTAATGAATATCACAACTTTACCATTGTACAGGTAGTGTCAATACTACACGTGCAGGAAAGGCTTAATTAGAGACAAAATTTTACGCGCAAAATTGTAAACAAGAACATATTTAGATTCAACGTCGTATTGACTATTGACGTTAAAAATGGCGATTCTATTATTCTAATATATCAACCTGATGCAATTCATAACACAGTCCAATAAATGAATTTACTTCATTTCGGAATGAATTGACTTCATTTCGGACCTTAACCTTAACTCAGATATCTTTTTTGCAATAATGACAACTTAATAACCTTTACTTAAAAGTTGTGCGTTTCACAAAACATTCAGCAGTTTGAATATTTGAGTAGGTAGAAAAATGGTCAGTCAAGTATACTGTGGATAGTTCGCATCTTGAACGTGTAAAAAGCAGACCCAGAACTACAATATGATCTTCCTATCAGAGATTTCAGTAAGGAACTTACGGCTAGTTGCGGTTCAGGGTATGATCCTTCGAACACGTCACTTGGCACTTTAGATTCTCCCCTGGATCGCGGGGCCCTGGCAACCGGGGCGGATTGTTGTGAGTGTTGGGCTGGATAGTGGGATGTAGCTTGTTGCACTCCGTAACTACCTGACATGGGAGGGTTCTGTTTCAGACAGAGTACATCGAAACATCACGGGTATGTGTAAATCACCTCATTGGAGAAGGAATATAGCTACAATAAAATAATTCGCGAAGTTATTTTACCACGATCAGACTTAATACTCAAGTAACCCTTGATGTGAGCTCCTAGAGAGTAGTGACCTCCCTGAGTGAATTACAAAAATGTGGCAATGTCAGGTGACATACCTTGTTGGGCTGCTGTGTAGGCTGCAGATGGTTGTGCAGCTGCTGTGTAGGCTGCAGGTGCAGACTGCATGTAGCTGGCAGCGTTAGCCAGGAACTGTAAACACGGACAATTAAACCAGGCAATTTGTTTTGTATCTTACTATTCTACTTCACTATAACCACACGAGAACACTTGACTGAAAATCTAGAAATTATTTTAGTCTAAGTTTCTACACTGCGTGACGTGTAACTAAAACCTAACTAAAATATGTAATATTTGATACTTACACTAGGGTTAGCATTGGCGATACTCGCCATAGCGTTAAAGTTGGAAGCCCCATATCCCTGAGCAGCTGCCTGTGACGTCATCCCGTGAGAAGACATGTTCGTGTGGGCTTGAGCATGTCCGTTCAGGGCTGAAATATTTCATTCGGTATTTTTTTTGGTTATAAACGTTGACAATGGAAACCGTTCGTTTGAACTACCAGGCACAAGCTACGTCGTTACTCGTGAGACTTGAAAACAAGAGACAATGATGAGCTGATACCTGAGTTACTCGTGAGACTTGAAAACAAGCGACAATGATGAGCTGATACCTGAGTTACTCGTGAGACTTGAAAACAAGCGACAATGATGAGCTGATACCTGAGTTAGCTGAGGAGTACTGTTGGGCGTTTTGGTTCAGGCTACTCATCATGTCAGACCCTGAGTAGGAGAACATGGCTAAATAGATAGTTAATTAATAATTACATTAATAATTACATTGCTATAGAAAAGTTGCCAAAAACAGATGCTTGAATTTTTCATTCAGTAACACGCTTAGCGATCATGCTTTCAAGAAAATGTAATCCACTTCTTAATTCTAGAATTGAATAATGTCCACAAAACAAACGATTACAATAGCAGCGAAATCGGATACTATAATTGGACATTACACACAATACATTTAAAATAAAAAATAAAATGATGTACAAAACAAATCAGAAGTAAAAAGTTCTAAACATTCTTTACAATTTAAAAACTTTACATTTAAATGAAAACAAGAATTGCGCCCGCTAAGTTAGGTCTCAGGCGGACGCTAGATTTCCATCTCTCAAATTTTTAAAGAGGCTTCTTCGATTTGCCCTCTGCTAGTGCTAAAAGCGTAGAATTTGAGCAGCAGATATGTTGTAAAAGTAAATTCTGCCGCAAAGACTGCTGATGGAATACCATGGAAGCACAGTCATATTGTGTCACATAATCTATTAATATTATCGTAATATCGCAAAATTAAGAATGAAATAATTTGCCACAGTTGCGCATAAATTTAAAACCATAGATAAGTCAGATAAGCTTTAGAATTGAATCTCAAATTGATATAATAGTAATACTTCGGAGTAATACTTTGATAGTGATACGTACGCCGCGCGCGGGAGTGAACTCGCAAATATATATTCAGCGTAGAATGACTTTGCGGAGGCAACTTGTAACGTCGACATGGTAACGGTGGCGCGCACTGCACTATGTGTAAAATTGCTTTGTGACCGCGGACAGCGGACAACGGACAGCGGACAGCGGACACCGCCATCTACCTACCTGCCCACCTACCACCTCCAAAATCCGACCACTTTAAACCATCTACTTTACTTTTTTGCCTTCGGCAAAAAATTATTAGAGATGAAAAAAATTAAAATCAAGAAATTATACTATTTACGACGTCAAGCGATTTCATTTCTCAAAGATAATCTTACAAAAAAATTACACGTATACGTCAGAATTCTCTAAAGGAGCAGGAAATTTTTTCCTTCATGTGACAGCGATTGACCACTAAAAAGCGAAATACGACCAATTAATTTCGAGGACTGCTGACACGTGGTAGAAAATAAAGTCCGACTATTTCCGAAGAGTTCCGTCATCCTTTGGGACACTTAATTTAATAGAAAGGTAGTCACAACGTACGGTCACGTTTTTTAATTTATGGTCAAAGATTATCTTTTTGTTAAAAAGTTTAATGTTAATCTCTACAACTGAATGTTTTTTATCGAAAATAGTCTGGTTAAACTTACAAGGCACCTATCTGCACCTATGCTAATCACAACTTTACATCACAAAAAAATTAGAAAAATAAAAAAATAACAAATAACAAAATCAGGGAGGAATCAATACACTGCAGTAAAATACGCACCCATCTGGTTAAGCTGAGCCTGCATGCCAGTGTAGGCAGGGAAGTTGTCTGCTACTCTCTTAGCACACTTGTTAGTTATCAGTAGTTCTGTGGTGGTCGGTTTCGCTTCACCTGCCAGAGAGTTGTTATTAGTGGAGTAAGTGTCACGTGACCACACACCGAGTGCAGATTGTAGAGTTTTCACAGACTATCTTAACAGACTCTACTTTCACTGCCAAGTCTTGTGCGACCAAGAACAGATATTACAGTTACTAAATATAAAGTTTCAACAAACCAGCTCCAGACACTTACCTCCAAGTTTCAACAAACCAGCTCCAGACACTTACCTCCAAGTTTCAACAAACCAGCTCCAGACACTTACCTCCAAGTTTCAACAAACCAGCTCCAGACACTTACCTCCAAGTTTCAACAAACCAGCTCCAGACACTTACCTCCAAGTTTCAACAAACCAGCTCCACTTACCTCCACCTTGCTCATCCTGCAGCTCAATGTAGTACCGTTCATCAGCTTGTCTGATGAAGTGGGCTATGTGGTAAGCGTTAGTGTCAGTAGCGTACTTGTGGAACCTGTAAAAGTAAACTTTGTTAATTGCACTCAATTACCAGGTAGACCGTGTGTTCCTCACATGAAAGCTGTAAACCTACCAGGATAAATCCTAATTAACCCAATTAAAACTTAGAATCTACTTCGACTAACCACTGAGTGAGCTGCCTGGGAAAGTTGCCGATGACAGTAGGTGTAGTGGGGGCGATGTTGTTGAGGCCACACCTCACCGCCCAGAAGGGGGTGGAGATGAGGGAGCCCTCCAGGGGGTAGATAGCTTTAGCTGTTACCAGCTGGACGTTACCGAAATCTTTCAGTATAACTAGGATATAGCCTGAGGGGAAGTCTCTTTAATACGTTCGGCCAGTAAAAGTTTAGCAATTAAATTTCGGTATTTAGGATCAAGATAAATAAAGTTTTAGATTAGTATAGTTCTAGATTAGCATAGTTCTAGATTTGTAAAGTTCTAGATTAGTATAGTTCTAGATTAGCATAGTTCTAGATTAGTAAAGTTCTAGATTAGTAAAGTTCTAGATTAGTAAAGTTCTAGATTAGTAAAGTTCTAGATTAGTAAAGTTCTAGATTAGTAAAGACGTTGAACCCGAGCTAACCTAGCGGGTAAACAAATCACTAAATTATATGCTACTCACCATTGGACAGAACCTGTTTTATTTCAGCTCTGAACCAATCAGAACCGAGCTGTACACAACACAACATTCCCAAGTTGATCATAGAGGCTGGACTGTGTACGTTAGCGGAGTACATACTCTTCATAGCTGTCATCATACTGGAGGGGAATGTTGGGGTTACCTTGGTTAGTGGTAACAGTATCGTTACCATGGTTACGGTATTTTAACCATGGTTACAGTATTGTTACCATCGTTACGGTATTTTAACCATGGTTACGGTATTGTTACCATGGTTACAGTATCGTTACCATGGTAACGGTATCTTCACCATTGTAACAGTATTGTTACCATGGTTACGGTATCTTAACCATGGTTACGGTATTGTTACCATGGTTACGGTTACGTTACCATGCTTAAAGTTTCTTCGTAGTGTAGCCACAGTAACTACTTGGAATGGTATTTAATATGAGAATTACACACATCAAACACTAAGACAATTATTCTTATTAATGATATGTGAGACAAAGGCTAGAGCTTTAAAGCAATATCACAGTGCTAGATATAAGGTATACTAAACAAAGACAACAGAGGAAAGTTGTTGGACTAACCTGCTTATATTTTTCTCAGTAGCGCGGTACTGGACGTAGAAGTCAGTCAGATCGCTAATATGACTGACTATTACCGCGTTTTTCTCCCCGATCTTGGGCTGTATTGTACCAGGATCTTTAGTGTAGGGAGCTGTCGGGACTATTGTCATGGAGGCTAGCTGGTGAAGTAGGATGTTCTGCCGGACACTGGGGTACTCTGGAGTTACTATGTCCACTAAGAGGTCGCTAGTAGTGGGGGAGATGGAGTAACACTTCACAGTTACTTTCCTGTTCATCAGTATGTCCCGGAAGTAGTTAACTGATTGTGGAGGACGGGTTGGAATGGGTTTTACACCGGCTAGAGCACACATCATGCTTTGTTCTTGTAACACTTCGATACCTGGGGAGTAGGGAGTTTGTATGTCTGTTTTTATGTATGTTTGTCAGTTTGTCTGTTTAGTTGTCTGTTTAGTTGTCTGTTTGTTTGTTTGTTTGTTTGAGCGTAACGTCTGCTTGTGTTCTGCTGCACTGTTTAATTAAGCTGATAGAAGTAATTACCTGATAGAAATACTTACTACTTACACGATAAACAATTAAAAAGCATTACAACAAACTCCAGTTGAAACTTACCAAGCTCGTAGGGGAGAGAATAGAGAGAAGATTCTGGAACCTGCTCATCACTACCGTAGTCCACGAGTTTGATGTAAGCTAAAGAGTGGTGAATGTCTTGTTGCAGGCGAGCTCGCTTCCAACCACCTGTAAGTATGGGTCGGTTTTAGTTTATATCAGAAAGTTTGTTCTATCTCGTAAACCAATCTTATATTTGTTTTAGCCTCTCAAGGAAATAATCAAGGAGGAGGATCAAAATAATTCAAACTCCATAGAAACTAACGTTCGTTGAGTTTAACGCTGACATAATCATCAGCCTTGGGAGTTTTATCAGTGAAGGGTTTAGCACTACTTCCAAGCGCACTTTCAATTACAGCAAGTTTCTTTCTGTCTTCATTGTTATACAGAGGTTGTACCCAGAACCTGTAATAGAACGGAGAGTTGGAACGATTTATAACTTTTAAATAACTCAGTATCACGATTTGTTTATTTGTTTCTCTCCAAGACAAGTTTCAACTAGCTTTCTCACGACACACTCGAAAGTTACTTACTTGTCGATATCTATGACATGGGAAACCAAAGCTTCGAACGAGTGAGAGGGTTGCGGATCCTCTCCCATTCTTCAGCTAGGAGTATAACTTTTGTTATCTGTGAAGATGAAGAGCACATTCGGTAAGTGTATCAAGATTCAAGAGGTGTAAAAATGTGAATAAATTATCGCATAACATTCTCTGGCTAATTTTTTTTGTGAGTTATCATGACAAATACTTTCAGATTTTAACGATTGAACCAAGGATTTAAGATACAAAACATGAACTAAAACTGAAATTTAGGTAAAAATCACAATAATCAATACTAATGTATTCTAAAATTAGTTTCTAAAAAGTTGCACTTTCTGAAGAAGTCTCATGATATGAAGGGTTAATGCATCTAACATATTTGTTACAAAAAATTCACATTAAAATGGTAAATAGGAACTAATTTCCTTAGAAGCTATATACTAAACATTCAACATATATAATTAAACTCGTAATACAAGCCATGACCTAGTTAATAAATAAAATTATGATACCCATAAAACATACTCGAATGATTTTTCTTACAAAATTTATGGACGTCTTTACAAAATTAAAGGACGTCCTAAATACTAAATACATTAGGCCATACTCGAATGCCATGAAAAAATAACCGAACCTTCTTGCACAAATGTTCAAATTTCGAACACTGGTACAAAAGTGTAAGGAACTTTATGATGGCTTTAAATTTATTCGGACTCAACTTTCCTACTGGAACTCAATTTGACTAAGTTTAATAAGTTTCAATAAACTTGTAAACTAGCACGTGCAATACTGAATTCCAGTCCATATCCATTCCAATCATTGACATTATTGTAGTCTAAAAGTTAATGACAGGTCTTAGTGCTTTTCCTTGATGCATCAGTTCAAACGCCTCGTTAATCTTGTCCAAAGGTAGTCTTTGTGTAATGAACTCATCCACCTGAATAGGTTGAATAATGTATAAGAGAAAGGTGAAACTTTGGGAAATCATTGTGTGTAACATACTTATTTAGGGGTTTATTGAATGCAGGACAGGTTCCATAATTCAAACTTTGCTGAGGGATTTTAACTTTAAAGTATTCTTGCAGGAAATGGAGATTCTACGGAGAATCTTTAAACCTAGTATCAAGTCAGAGTAGGCGAATAAGATGGCGGTATCTACCGAGAAGGCATGAGATGAACTTGAATTTTTGAACTGTGGACAGTTCAACACAATTCATCTTAGCAAGGGGTCCCATCAGGGACTTCACTTGTTCGCTTCCTTCATGTGCCAACCTAAAAAATTGACAATTGGGTTTGGCTCATTCATCGTTTTATCAACAATCAACATACACAAGCTACAAATTAAGGTGGAGCAGGGAGTCGCTTCAAAGGAAATGGGAGCAGTTAATCTCATGGCAATGTGCACAAGAAATCAACAAGTCTCACCTAGCATGAACAAAACTTAACACCCTACCTTCATCTTGCCAGCAAGGTAATCCTCCACTAGTTTAGGAACGTCGTCTCTACTTTTCCATCCTCCAAACGCGGTACCCTTCCAGGTTCTGCCCGTTACCAGCTGGAAGGGGCGGGTAGAGATCTCTTGTCCTTTTCCAGCCACTCCGATAATCACACTGACACCCCAACCTGGTTTATGTAAAACATTATATGATATCAGCTAAAATTTTAATCGCCCTGAAAAGAAGGACTCTTTTGAGGGAGATATTGGAGTTCAGGAAATAAATCGTGTTTGTCTTCAGTTATAAAGTCCACAATTTGATAACGGTTTACGGTTGTCGGTTACAAAGGTTGCAACGAAAAGAACATACCCTTGTGGCAAGACTCTAGAGCTTGTCTCATCACGTGGACATTGCCAACACACTCAAATGTGTAGTCTGGTCCTCCATTAAACTCTTCCTGCAGATGCTCCACGATCGACTTTTCACCTATTGGTGGGATAACTGTGACTAACCACAACTGAGTTTTTTTGCCACTGGACTGGTTTAATTTGTTATGCCTAAATCACGGAGGGAACTAATCTCTTACCTAAATCTTTAGGATTGATGAAATGAGTTGCACCAAACTCTCTTGCCACCTTCTCCTTTTCAGGGTTCAGGTCAATACCAATGATAGTTTTGGCTCCATTAGTTTTACAGCCCATGATGACAGCAAGTCCGACAGCTCCAAGCCCCCAAACAGCACATGTACTTCCTAGAAGAGGACGTTATTTTTCGGCAAAATTTGCAGCCCTCTGTACCACATAACACCCGGTAACCTTGTGTGTATGCAATCTTTGACAGTTAAATTTAAAGCTAACTTGAAAATCAAACTCGCAATAGCCAAATAGCAATGAAATCAGAAGTTGCGAATGTAAAATATATCCTTACCAGATTGAACATCAGCTGTTTTCAGAGCAGCACCGTAACCTGTCGAGACACCACATCCCAGCAAGCAGACAGCTTCGGAAGCAGCAGCGGGATTAACATTAGCAACACTGATCTCTGCCACAACGCAATACTCGGCAAAAGTGCTGGTTCCCATGAAGTGATAGAGCTGCTGTCCTTTGCATCTCAACCTAGATGTACCGTCGGGCATCAAACCTTTACCTGGGGAGGACAATAAGGGGTTAATTTAGGAGTAATGGTGATCACAAACAACAATACGGCAGTGTTCTAACAATTTACACAAGCCTATTAAATTCAAAATATTAAGCTTGAGAAAAAGTTGAATGAATTATGTTGAAATGAATTGCACATTCCGATTAAATTTAAAATAGTCTTCGTGGATGCATATAATGTTGACAGAGTCAGACAATGATGTATTCCTTAACATCTAAATCGTTCACATTCTTCAAAATTTCCCAAACATTGCTTGTACTCCATAGTCCATCAATATATTTTAACAATAGTATCAGAATGTGTTTCAACCAATAGCCGAGTAACTGTTAGAAGGTCTAACTTTGAACACAGACCATGTATTTCATTCCAACGTGCCATGGTGTACATAGTACATAGTTACCTTCAGCCCTTCCTGCTCTTATGGTTACTTCATAAAGGCATATGTAATACATATTAGAACTTTTACCCTGTGTTGCTCGGATCTTGGAACAGACGTTGGTTTCCTTCCTAGCACAGTATTCACAATCGTAACATTGAGGAATGTAACAAGGGATCACTTTGTCTCCTGGTTTAACCGACGTCACTCCTTCGCCGACACTCTCGACAATCCCGGCTCCTTCATGGCCCAGGACGACTGGGAATGCACCTTCTGAATCTTGTCCACTCAAAGTGTACGCATCGGTATGGCAGACACCTGCAAAAGTCAAGTTTCAGTGAGTGATTGGAGTATAAGTTAGAATATCGCCGAAGAAAACACAAACCGTTACATTAATTCCACGACCAAATAACCTGTGTGTTCGATCTTCACTCTGACTTCACCAGCTTTGGGTGGATCGACTTCTATCTCCTCGATGGACAGTGGTTGTTCAGCGGCCCAGGCTACGGCAGCCCGACATTTAATCACCTGACCTGCAGTGGACATCCTGTTCCGGAATGTTAAGCAATTGGTACGTTTAAGTTGTGACACAGTACAATATAATGATAATAACAATATTAATATTATAGGCAAGAGAAAATCTGGGAAAATACAGCGTGTGTCGTGTGCAAATATATATATATATATATATATATATAGATAGAAATCTGGAAGCACTTCGGAAAATGTAAATTCCAGATTCGGAAGTTTCATCAACCCAGCATCACTGGTATGAAATAACAATCCAGTAATCCAAGCATTTTAGGGCTGACTTACTTTAGTAGTTTTTGTATATTGTTACACCTGTACCCAGGCTTTAACAATTATACTAAAGGGGCCCATGGAAGATTCTAGATATTTAAACGGAGATCCGAAGACCCGGAGTCGACCGAAGAAGATTGCATAGGCAAATGCCCTTAGAGCACCAGTACCCGGAATTTTACAATAGTAGTGAAGGGCAAACTGGATATTAATTTATCGATCGTTTATCAGACACCCTCCTCATTTGACCCTAAATCACGGTTTCCCGTATTCGTATTTGTCACACCTGTACCTAGGCTTTTACAGATATGCCGAAGGGCTCCTGGAGGATTCTAGAGACCCTCTTTTTCAACCCTTAATCACGGTTTCCCGGTCGTTCGGCTGATTCGACCGAAAAAGATTTCAAAGGCAACTGCGCTTAGCGCACTTATTTTGGATTTGCGGCTCTGTGAATCGAACCTCCGATCTCCAGCATAGACAGTCGGGTATATAGCACTGCACGCACTTAGGCAAATGGTCTTAAAGCACTCCTATAGGACGAGAAGAGGCTACAATCATAACAACAGGGTAATTTATTATCATGACATTTGTAAAATTCTCAGTTATCATTCTTTCGGTAGCTAAGATCAGCAGATTTTATTATTTAGTGACTTACGAAACGTGTGGAACTATAGGTAAGTATGTCACCAAAAAGACAATATGTCCATGTTACAGCGCTCGATTCTTGCCGGACGATTCCCAACCTTTGGCTGCGACGCCACTTTTGGTGGCGCGCACAAAAGAGCTTTGGTTATGGGTTAGAGCTTGTCTGACTTTGTCCGACCCTCATTCCCGAAGAATAAAACGACGGAAGGGTGCGCGCTGCTGTACAAGTTAGAGCAAACCGGCCAAACTATTGTAGCCGGAACAAGAACTCGCGGCTCAAAGTTTTTGCAGGTTAAGTGCGCCTGTGGATCTCAGGCTAATTGTTGCTTTGCAACAATCGGAGGGAAACGTAGAGAGAGCCGCGCATCGCCCATTGTCAATTGTACAGCAGCGCGCACCCTCCCGTCATTTTATTCTCTCGCTTCGAATGAGGGTCGGACAAAGTCAGACAAATCGCCCAGTAAGCGCTTATTTGTTACTGTTGCTTTAGCCTCGTTGGCGTTGCAGTGTAAGCACTGGTTAGGACGTTAGGTGTAACCACTGAGACCAGAGATTATCGCGGCGATATGTTGCTAAGCCAACATAGCCCCTTGCCTCGCGCTGCGCGCACTCGTCCTAATCACTAATTTCGCGCTAAGCACGCTTACACTTGTAGGTTGATAACCTACTGTCGCGGCCATCCCGCGCTGTCACGCATTTCTGGCCTGGCGATGAATTTCGAAGAAATTCTAGACGCGCATCGCCCGTTGAGCTTACACAGGATGCAGGAATATACGTGTTCAGCATGGTAATATCGTAAACGAATCTTTAACCTAACCAGGTGATCAGGTGCTTACGCCGCGCGCGGCGGCTGCTAGTGCTACGCCATCTCTGTTGCCTTGCGTTGCGGCCCATTTTCAATTTTCAAATTAAATGTTCAATTAAATTTTCAAATGCCGCGCCGCGCGCTTCGCGGCAGTAGGTCAGGCAACGTCTGACAGCATCTCTGGTGGCGCGCACAAAGGGCTCTGGCCATTAAAGCCAAACAAATATCGCAGCTCAAAGCTTAACGACTTAAACGGATATCATCTCTTCAACATGACAGCTGATAGCCTCACGACAATAGTTGACAGGCGATGCGCGGCGAATCGTTGTAGAGAGAGCCACGCATCGCCCGGTAACGTTGTCAGACGTTGGACGTTGCCTGACATGCTGCCCCCGCGAGTAAGGCAACGGCAGCGCGCACCCTCCTGTCATTCGCTTAGAATGAGGGTTGGATAACAGATAAAATCAAACAACTTGTGGCGTATTGTTTGACTTTGTTCATTGTCCGACCCTCATTCCCGGAGAATAAAATGTCGGGAGGGTGCGCGCTGCTGCCTGCTGTACAAGTTAGAGCAAACCGGATGCTAAACTATTGTAGCCGGACCAAGAACGCGCAGCTCAAAGTTTTTACAGGTTACGCGCGCATATTTGCCGGTGGACCTCAGGCTAATTGTTTCTTAGCAACAATCGGTGGGAAACGTAGAGAGAGCCGCGCATCGCCCAGTAAGCGCTTATTTGTTATTGTGGCCTTAGCCTCGTTTGCGTTGCATTGACGAGACGATATCCGTCTAACGTTCTAACGAAACGCGAGGAGAGCAGAAAACTGCGAGCCGCGCGCGGGTCGGGTAACACCTCGACAAGCGTTGCAGTGTAAACACTGGTTAGGACCTAAACCACCTGAACCACTGAGACCAGAGATTATCGCGGTGATATGTTGCTAAGCCAACATAGCCCCTTGGCTCGCGCTGCGCGCACTCGTCCGATCCTAATCACTAATTTCGCGCTAATTAGCACGCTTACACAGGAATATACGTGTATAGCAAGGTAATATCGTAAACGAATCTTTAACCTAACCAGGTGGCCAGATGCTTACGCCGCGCGCGGCGGCTGCCACGCCATCTCTGTCGCCTTGCGTTGCGGCCCATTTTTTTGTCGAGATGTTACCCGACCCGCGCGCGGCTCGCAGTTTTCTGCTCTCCTCGCGAGAACGTTAGACGGATATCATCTCGTTAGACGGATATCATCTTGTCAAACGTTGTCAGACGTTGCCTGACCTGCTGTCGCGAAGCGGTTGTAGGTTGATAACCTACTGTCGCGGCCATCACGCGCTGTCACGCATTTCTGGCCTGGCGAAGAAATTCTAGACGCGCATCGCCCGTTGACGAAGCGGCAACCCCCGCGAGTATGGCAACGGCAGCGCGCACCCTCCTGTCATTCGCTTCGAATTTGTCGAGGTGTTACCCGACCCGCGCCACGCGCGCGGCTCGCAGTTTTCTGCTCTCCTCGCGTTAGAACGTTAGACGGATATCATCTCGTCAACTTCGAATGAGGGTCGGATAAAGTCAAACAACTTGTGGCGTGTTGTTTGACTTTGTCCATTGTCCGACCCTCATTCCTCGAAAATAAAAGGTCGGGAGGGTGCGCGCTGCCGTACAAACATGCCTACATGACCTAGCCTGTGGCTCGCACTTTGACGAAATGATATCCGTCTAACTTTTTGTCTATTTTGTCGCGGTGATACCCGACTCTCGCAGCTCAAAGATAGACGGATATTTGTCTGACTTTGTCCGACCCTCATCCCGGAGAATAAAATGACAGGAGGGTGCGCGCTGCTGTACAAGACGGATATGGGATATAATCTCGTCAAATTCAATAGGGATTCAGTCCAGTCCACAAAAAACCTGACTCAATTGCAAACCCTTAATTATTGCTTTAGTGATTCACTCGTCCAGTCCGTATCAATACTAATACTAATAGTTATACAGTAGTGCGCTAAATCATAATTTCCAGAGCAAACAAATGAAACACATATATAAAGTATCTAAATAAAGGTAACGAAATGTTATCAAGTAAATATGAAATAAGATATAAATAACGTACTTTTATTACAAATAACTTTTCAGAAAAAAATTCTCTGAACTACAGGGCAATGATATATTGATTTGGGGCATTTTCGGGTTAAAACATTAACAAAATTTCCGCCTTAATTAATTTTCATAATGGGAGGATCAAATTGGTGCGACATTGTTGATTGTTTTAATCGCCAAGTGACCAACAGTGCGAAATATAAAGATGTTTCCAAATGGGATACAATACTAACAGAAGATAAAAATGTGACTGCGTATTCGAATTATATATCTAAAAGTTAATAATGTAAAGTGTAAACTCTTACGATGAGTTGCGTGACTCCCAATTTTTGCCTCTCATTGAATTTAAAAATATATGGAAAATATCTGCTAAAAAGTTCTTTAATTTAAGAAACAAGTAATATTAAACAAATGTAACAGTTTTAGGATATAAAGGTTTTCACATCCGCTTCTTTTAAAAAAAACATCATTCCCATAAAAATGAACTTACTTTAACAGATTTGCAAAAATAGTTAAACTCGGATAGGCAAGCACTTCACTTTTAAGTTATAGAAAATATGAGGATTCATGATTTTCACAAGGTATCATCGATTACTATCAAAGTTCGTGAAATTCAACTCTCCAACATTTAACAGAGACCAGCGTTTTGCCTGGTTGGGAAACATGTGCGATTATCAATATATTTATCCTGCCTTTTTGCCCGGCCACCAACAAGGAGCACACCCAAACACATCCACGTGAAAACGCTAACCTTCACGAATCCTTCATAAATAAATTCATTCTTTTAACGATAAATTCGTCATGCAACTCGCGGACCACGAAAACCTATATCATAACAACGGCCACAAATCATTGCACTGAAAAAAAGTTTCCTAAAATTTTGTGAAAAATCAAAATATTTTAATAAGCATAGTAAAGCTACATAAATCGCGGTATAAAGGCCGCAGCAACCTTTACTTAAAGAACTTTTAAGTCATCCGAATTGATTGGGTTGAAAATGTGTTTCTCTTAAAGAGGAATTAACTTATAGCAATTGATAACTGCGGCCCTTAAGATAAAACCTAACAAAATTATAAAAGCCACTTACTAAAAACAAGGTTAACAAAGACGAGAAAAAGGCGGTTCGATGATAAAGATTAGCCTAAGAAAAATGCTTTAGCAGTGTGGCACTGAATATTTTTCATTCATTAAAGTTCCCATTCCCAAATAAAAATTAAAAAGTGTGAACCTAGCAGTATCAGCAATGTGCGAGAAATCTGAAAAACGCAACAACAAACACGTTGTAAAAACTTACAGTTAAAAGTGTAAAAAATCGACTTTTTTCGACGATCAGCCATTGTAGTAAATGTAATAGAATGTCAATCAAAGGGCAATACATTGGTATACATTGGTTAACACGTAACAGATGGTATCCATGCCATCTCGAAAAGTTACATCATCATTAAATCCTAGAATATCAAATACGCGGATTGACGTTTACTCCAACGCACAAGACCAGTGTGTATCAGAGCCAATTATCACGATTACAGTCCATCAGCACTTAATTAATTAATTGACTCTAATTGAAATATATCGTGGTACGTCCCGTCAAAACTTCAAATTTAACCTAACATCAGCGTCGATCTTGAGTTTGATCCGCTTGGTGGAGCTCTTCTCCTGAAACATTGGAAGTGTTAGCAGTCTGGCGAGGATCAGATAGAGATGTCGTTCTATTGAGTAGCGGTTACTTCACCGCAGTAACTAACTGAGGAACCGGAAAAGGGCACGGAAATTGTTCATATAGGATCTTTTACTTAAGATTTTTGGAGGTAAAAACAATGCTCGCTCAAAAATTATCAAAACGTGCTTTATCATAAAAACCATTGAAAGCAGCATTATTCTCAGCAGCAAATGACACGAAATGCATAAGTAAAAACACGCTACAAACACGCTAAAACAGCTAAAAACACGCTAAAAAATGAGTAACTCAGCTGTGGGACGTACAGAAATAGCGCCTTACATTCTCCCCACCATCCCTGTTATCTCTACCCTTGTTGTTGTGTAGCTGGAAGCCCCCGTGTTGAGAGGAGGAGCCCCCGGACCTGGAGGAGGAACCTCCCAGGGAACACTGGTGTTGTTTCAGCGTCTGTTCCAGGCGGATACGCTCCTGTTTCAGCTTTTCTATCTCTCGTTCCATGTGACTGTTGTGCTGTGTCACTGCGTCGTATTCCTGGAGGGTGGTATGTTTAGAGGAATTCTACTGGAGTTCTACGGGAGAAATGTCTTGTTTAGTGTCCAAACTTTACTCAATTCTTAGTGCCTTATTACGAGTAGACGTCATATAGTATAGTAAGGCAGAAAACGAGAAATGTCCTCATTGCAATTTTCAACAATTATTTGCTATATTTGACATTTAATAAAACCCTATCGATAAACATCAACCATTTCCACATATGTCAGCTTTATTTAGGTTGGTTTATTTTTAGATCTTATTCCCATAGGTTTTGTTAAACGATTGTTAAATATCGGCCAGGCCTGCAACACTCGATATTCGCCCTCTTAAATCACCCTCCCTTCTCTCACATCATCATCGCACAAACAACAACAAAATAAGTATTTGACCAACCCCGACCTAAAAACCAGCTGATAATTGTATTAATAATGGGCAGGGCCGCAGTGTTTGGCCGGCATGAGTAGAGTACATTAGAGTTGATTATATAATTCCTCGTGCAGCCGGATTACATCATGTCCGAGAATTGGTGTGTCGACTTGGGGGAGACTGAAGGTTCTATCTAAAACTATACCATATCTAATGAAGTCTTGGTACGCCCTATCGCCCACACCACCTCCTAAATGGTCTCTAAATGAAGTAGAGTGGGCAGAGTGGTCTGGTGTCGCCAACTGCGCCTGCGAGACTCTCCAGACGGGTCCATTCTTAAAGACTAGTAGGAGATCGGAGACATTGTAACTTTATTTCCAGGGACACGCTCAACCCAGAGGATCTGATCATGGAGAAACCCGGACCTTGTTTACAAGTCTAACCTCGTCACGGTCCGATATCCCGGCAGTCGGCTATTTCTCCAGTCTAAAATTAGGAAACACCCCGACATATGGAGGGAGGAGGGCTAGAAGGAGAAAACTAATCAACTACGGCTGGAGTTGTAAAAACTGGACGGCTGGCCATGCTCCAAACTGTCTTGCATCACTCTTCTCATTAGGATGCTCTTGAGCAGTAAAACTCATGATGTAAAGTTGGAGAAGAAGGGCTGGGTTGTGTGGGGAAGTGTGCTGACGTGTCGCCCTGGGTGGGCTGTAGGAACAGTTCTAGTTAGCAGTGGGAATAGTCCGCTGTAGGAGCAGTTCTAGTTAGCAGTGGGAATAGTCCAAAGTTTCTGTGATAATCTGGGGTATTGAGATAAAGAGGTTTTTAAAAGGAGGAAGAAGAGGGAGTGGAGGAGGAGGATAAGCAGAGAGAAGACTAGGAGAGGAATGAGGTAGAAGGTCGCGGTGATCCTGAGGAAGATCATAAGTTTCAGGACAAAAAGTGGCAAATCTAATTTCAAAAATATTGTATCTAACAGTTGGTGAAGGTTGAACAACGTCAATACGGGGGAGTGAAGCTGTAGGAGTATAGAGGGGGAATATCGACATTACAGTTCAGACAGGTTTGGTGCTGGATGTGGGAGTGACAGTCTGATGTGGTTGTGGGGAATAGAATGAGAGGAGGAATTTGAGGGGGAGGTAACTGGAGGCTTGATGAGTCCAGCATCAGATAGTAGTTTGCCGAACTCAGATCGTGAGTGTTTTTTGAACAGTGAAGTGAGTGGCAGTATCATATCATGTGGTGTTTACGACGATGTTAATACATCAGCACTAGTATAATTATGTGACTTAATTCCTCTGATCATGTAAACTTTGATGATCTATTAAGACAAGTCATTAAGTGTTTTTACAAATATCGTTTGAAGGATGTCTTTAGCACTAAAATTTAGACTTAATATGTGGCCAGAACTGAATAAAAGGACAGCTTTTTAGGAATGATCTTTAGTAAGCGGAAGGAGAGGATCACAGGATCAAGGAATTAACTTACAGAGCTGATTTATGTTTTCCCAAAATCATTGAAGTTTATATCCTTCTGATCAATTTGGTCAAATTTGTGGGTAAGGTTGTTGTAAAAACCACCACAAACTCACGGAAAAATATGCCTCTCTCATAGCTTGTGGTTAAAGAAATCCAACGAAATGATTTGACCTTTATTGAAATAAAGAGTTAAAACTTTCACTATGTCATCATGGACAAAAGAACTGGCCTGAGTTCTGGAAATACTGCTGACCTCAACAATTGATATGAGAACTGTGCGGTGAATTTCGGACCATCAACTTTACAAAAACCAGCCAAATGTTTCAGTTTTTTCGTGAATGTCTTACGCGTCATTAAGAAGTAGACCACATCAAAGAGGGCCCATTTTCTTTGAGCTGTAGGAGTAAATTTGTCTGAAGACACGGTCCCCAAGCTCATAGACTTTGCACGCCCGCGTAAAGTTAAGTAGATGTCGAAAACTTAAATCATCCATGTTAAAAAGTCCGCGTTAAAATGCGAGGAGAAAGGCAGGGAGGAGGAACAGGCCCTGTCTCCGCCTGGTCAAACAAAGAGAGACAACTTGAAAATGTCACCTCAGTCCAAGCTCCGGCTTTACTCCCGGCAATACTTTTACATCATCATGAAATTTTAGGATGGATTTTCCCTACGGTTTTTCGTATTGCTCCACGCGGTATAAAATCTAGTGGACATTTGCCACCTAGAGGAACCGTTGAAAACAAATACTTTAAATCTCTCTAAAATATAGAACAATAGCATTCATTACGACGATTCGCGACTTAAGCTGACAAATTTAAATCCCAATTTGTTTTCAACGAAAAACGTGTCTCTTTGCCCACATGTAGAAGTAAAATAATGGTACTTTTGAGCAGACTTTGGAACAAGAGTCGGCTTGCTTAGATAAAACTAAGATCTATAAAGCTAAGAGGTTGCTACAAAACTAGCTAGCCACAAAGAAAATACAAATATTCAAACAAGAAGAGGAAACAAACCTTTTTGGTGTTGGTGACTTGTTCTCGTTTCTTATTTCTGCATTTACTGGCGGCCAGCTTGTTTTTCTCTCGCCGTACTTTCCTCTTTTCCTCCTCCTCGGGGGTTAGCTGAAGAAGGAAGTGATTAGTTTGTGTTATAGTAACAGTAAGTCAGAAAGAACTTTTTTAGTGATTAGTTTGTGTTGTAGTAACAGTTAGTTAACCAGAAGTCAGAAAGAACTTCGTTCAAGTGAACAAACTACTGAACAAACTCTTTTAAAAACGACAAAACTTAAAAGATGAACAACCTTTGAAGATCCGTTTTGATTTAGAAGTTGCATTTGTAACGCGAAGGACTTCATGAGATTCAGAGAATCACAGAATTAAAAAACTCAAGTCTAAACAGACTGAACGCTAGCCGACACAAATTTGGGGTAAAAATGAAGTCAATAATTGAGGTGTGGAAATGTGGGCTCTCATGTGTTTAAATTGGGCGATTACTGCATCCTCTGAATGGATTACCTTATTATTGAAAGTGGTAAAAAGTACATAGGCGGGGGGATTTAAAATTTCAGGAATGAAGTTTAGGACTTTAGACCCTCAATAGTCTCGATATAAGGCTAACTGAAGGGGTGTTAATTTCCAGCTCTGCATATTCTGGGTATGATTCACTGAGTCAAATTTAATTGAGACAGTGTTTTGTCGTAGGTATTGTATTATCTAGTATTAGGTCGGTTCACAGTTATTCAGCTCATCGTGTATTTGTTCTTCAGGCCATGTTACAGTCAGCATATTTGCTTGTTTGATATCGAGTAGGAAAAGTGAATAATTAGAGATTTTTAAACACAAATATTCCGGAATGAAAACGTTGCTATTTTGTCGATGATCCAGTTTTTGGGTCCAGCAACCAACGGTAGAATTTAAATTGCTATTTATTTTATTCAAATCTGGAAAAATTAAGATTCATCAAATATTGTATCTTGGCAGCAGTGCAGCACGAATTTTCCGAATAACTTTCAATCATTCAACAATGCTAATCTTAAGATGATTCCCACACAATATGCTAAATTCCTAATAAATGTCACACTCGATCGAGGAATTTTGACTTAGGGGAATAATGATGTGCTTAAGGCAGGGCCTGAGAAAGAATTTAGCAACAAGATGCGAATTTTGCATGATCGAGTGATTTACAAGATTCCAATCCCTGAAACAAATATTTGGACGACGAAACATACAAACCAATAGCAATTATTACGGGCATTTCTTACCCGGGAATATTGTAAAATCGGTAATTTTGATAAAGAAGGGACGGGCGACAAATCGGTTTTCTGGTGATTTCTCTCTTTGCAGTTCATTTAAGTTGAGGAGAAAAAAGTCAAAACAGAAAGAAAACAACTACGTTCTGTGACAAGCATAACAAAAGAATGTAGATCGGGCTAAGTCAGTTATCATTACAAGCGCTGACAAATTCTGTTAATCTGAATACCAGAGTTGCATACTTCAGCTTGTTAAACTATACACAGGCCAGAGAATTAAATTAACGAAAATAACTGGGTGCAAAGTATTACTATCATAAGTTACTCAAAACGGAACAGTTTACGCGATATAAAAGAATCAAGTTACGCTAATCAAAGCAAAGACGGTCAAACATTAGTGGAAGTAATCTAAAATATGCTGAATTCCTAACAAATACAACAAACAAATAAAACTGTAAGTAAGAAAGTAACAGGAATGGACACTTGGCTGACGTGAGAAAAGATAAAAAAGAAAACTATATTATGAAGACGAGACACAAAACTTGAACCAAGCTTAACGAACACGTAAAAAGACTGAACGTAGCCTACCTTGAACTGTATGTTTCTAGGCGCCAGGTCCTCCTGGCTGATGATGGGGTTGTGAGAGAGGGCCCGTCTGGCGTGGATGGCGTGTCTGAGTCCCTCCTTGACGTAGGAGTGGGAGGAGGAGCTGCCCCTCCCACCACCCAGGTTCAGGGAGCCGTGGTGGGGAGCCGTGAAACCTTCCCGGCTGTTGTTGTGCGGCAGTAGTCCCGACAGCTGAAATAGACGTGGGTTAGACAAGGGTTAGGGGGAGGGGTGGTGAGAGGGGATGTTAGGAGGAAAGTCAAACAATCAAGGAAAAGGGAGTCTAAAAGAAGAGAAAGAGCTAAAATGATCGGGGGATATGGAAGGATGTTAACGGTGGAAATTTAACCATGTGAGGGAAGAAGTTGATTAATTATTCAAAAAATGTTTATCTGGGGAAACAGGACATCACATTTCGAATCTAACATTGACTTTTAAATCTTTAACTCTGTAAAGAAAATACTTGGGAATCCCGAAACTAATTAAACTATTATTGCCTTAAATCAGCTAAAAAAGAAGCAGAGATTGACCGAAAGAGGAGAATATTTATTAACTTGTGAGAGGTATTAGGTAAGGAATGATTAATATAACCTGTTGGTAGAAAGAATAAAGCCCATAAGTTTGGCCAAGTGAACGGTAGTGATAATGCAACATTTAGACCTTGCCAAAAATTACAAATATAACCTTCTTTAAAAAACGAAATGGAGACGTATTTGTTTTTCTGTCTGTATTGTGTGACACCCACCCGAGAAGAGAACGGACTGACCGCGCTAATGTTTTCAAAATATCTTCTAACATTTCTTTCTGAAAACCATTTTCTGGCCCCCTGATTGGTCCCAAGTTTTGTTTGTATTGGATGTACTACACGAAAAGTTACAAAGCCGAGGGAAAAGCCGTTACAGCCTTGAAGGTCCCCAGATTCTGCCGGATTGGATACACATACCAACTAATTAATGTTGGTACGTGGAAAGCTCCAGAAGGATGTAAAGAACTGAGAATGGGGGCTTAATAAATTGAACGTACAAAGCGAGTCCCTTAGTACAGGTGACATATGACCAAGTATAAGGCATATTCTGATTGAATTAATTTTCCAACTTATGACCATGGCGGTGGGTAGATAGGACCTTAAATCGCGGCGCAACATTTATAATAAATTATATTTCATCTCATTGATCTAATTTAGGAGATATTCCGACTGAAAAGACATATCTGTCGGTAAAAACCAACCATTCTCGATCTGAGTAGGAGAAGACTGAGAGTGATGTTAGCTACAAGAGGTCTCTGCGGCTGAACTGCTTCTTGACAAAACCAACAACTAACCACAACCTACTTAGGGCTAGGTGCAGACTGCAGAATTTCACATGGTAACAAAGAGAACATGCCAGGTAACTCAATAGAAGCTGCTCACCTTTGTCCCGACATAATGACAGACATGTACCAGACTATAAAGCCATTGTAGGACATTTTTATCAGGAGAACTGGACCAGACGGAAGTTGGGAAACCGCCGTGGCAGAAACCGGAAAACCAGATGTTGAAATGGGAAACCACGGCCATCACAGAGGGGAAGTTCATGATGAAAGATGGCAAGTAGGAAAAAACGAAGGGAACCGCAAACAATTGAAAAGGTGGCATTTAAAAAGGACCGCTCTAGTGAAAACCGCTGACTTTTTGTAACACCTACCTTACTATTGGAGTGCATGTTGATTATATGTAGTCAGAGAGAGAGAGAGAGTGGGTTATCACGTTCACTAAAACCACGCAGCACAAGTAACCATGTCGTGTATAAAAAAGTGTAACTGATGACGAAGGTTGAATAGATGAGGGCTCGATCCTGTTCCAGCAAGCACCACCAGGCTAGTCACTGTTCGTCTACGGAGTGGGCCCTATAACGCACCCCACATATTTATACGGATCCCGATCGGGTAACTCCACCGTACGTATATCTACGAAAATGGCGGGAAACGCTCCACCGGCCAATGAGAGTGGAAAGGGGAGGTCACATGGTACGTGAGAAATCCAGGTCACGTGACACGGAATTGCAACTACCACATGCCCGTCTCCGACGGCGACCTTATCGAAACCTCGGCCGCCACACAAAGGGCATGAGCCTGAGGGCAGAGGACAGACCGCTATTTTCGGATCTGATTGAGTCAAATGACGCAACGAAAGCTCAATTTAGTTGAGCTATTCATAGAGTTCGACTGTTTGTTGAAAGGCTTCCAAATAGCTTCCGCGTTGGACAGCTTAAACCTTTTCATTGGCTGCGGCCGGTCTCTTATCGGGGACATATTTTAAAATTAGGGTTTCTCTTTTCTGCGTAACGCAAATGTAGCACAAAAATAATTAGACTTGGCTGTCTGTTACGACCGATACCTCCTGACACCAGATCGACTTGATGAGTGGAGTTTTTACAGGAGTGTACTGTATGCAGATCTCACTAAACTACTTCCTACAGCTCTCGACATATTTGCGACGTAATCAAATACCTCACTTTGCACCAACGAAAACAAATACAACAACTTACTGAGTTTACTAAGGAGAAAGCAATTAAAATTGTAACTTACGGGAGGAGTAGGGTTGTATCTCATTACGAACGTCATAAAACAAGGTTGAATTTATTGAAGAGGAAAAGATCGGACACGCAACTGATCTTGGAGATTGCAAGTATATCGGGCTCGTTTCTAGGCGGTAAGACGGAGCAACAATGTAAACTACTTGTGAAGAGGCACCTGCGGCTCTATTTATAGTGGCTGCACAAGAATAGCAACACCCCTGAGCGGAGGGAAAGATCACGTGACCAGATCATCCAATGAGGGGAAGTGAGCAAGTAGCTAGCTCAGATCCGGCAGCGATAAGGTCAGACAACACAGCTAACGGAGAGCTGCAGCTCTGAGCTGCCCGACTTCCACCTTGATAGTGACGTCATCAGCTGCGCGCCACGTGACGCGCGCACGTGGGCACCGTCATAGCCAGTGCCCGAGAAGAGCGCGCTGATTGGAGGATTACTGTAGCACGTGTCGTGCGGAAAGCCGTCACGTGGTAGCGTCGTGCTGGGTGTCATATGACAGCAAACTAATTGTCAAACGAACTCTCTATGTATCAAGAGTATATCGTTGTGTTACGTAACTTTGTGGAGTCCACTGACGGGATGGAAGCTATCACGTGATTCTTATCACGTGATCCTGTCCTGGTACGTGTTTGGTCGGGCTCGAGCGCACTTTACTGATGACGGCACTGATCGTGTCTGCGAGGATCTGTCTGGGAGGGCGGCTCGCTACTGCTTGTACCTGACATGAATGAGCTCACGGTGCCATGGAGGATGTTTTGTCTACTACTACCGTTGTTTGCGCTGCATAACGACGACTAGTCACGCCGGCCAACGGCACACGCCAGAAGGAGAGGGCAGGGTGAGCTAGCACGCTTTTAGCATTGCAAGCACAGTTTACAGGCGGCTGTCGAACTTTACAAGTAGTATTCTAGCGGCGTGAGAGAAGGAGGCAAAGTTACGTCAACATAATTTACTGACCTTCATCAAGGGGCAGAGAGAGAGGAAGGAGGAGAGAGAGAGGGCCAGTGGTTTCACTCCACACGAAACGGTTTTAAAAAGCAGAGAAAAAAGGACAGTGCTAACTGTCCGAGCCGACTTTCCGTATACCGACCATATTACATACTGACATTACATAAACCGGATGCTAAGGGCACAAAAACGTTCCGTGCTGATATTCGGACCTAATTAAGAAGCGGAGAGAGGACAGACCTAGGGGTAACACTCGCGTGAAGTGTTTCGCCACCGTCCTCGTGAGGGGAGGAATTGTAGTTCACCCAACTCTCGTGTAACAGGATTATCAGAAATATTACCCCTCCAGTTCTGACAGCCACTTCAGATCTGTCACGTGGTGCGCGCTCTTTTTCTCTTTTGCTCGTGTTCTGAGGTAGATCACCTTGACAACCGGTTACCTTGACAACACCACGTGAAGGGCAAACAAACTCCACGCCGCTTCCGACTGCCACTCTTTGAGAGAAGCAATGTCCCTGACTTTCACTTTACTCCACGTGATTGCTTGTCCGTAAGAAAAGTCTCACGTGCGAGCTGCTCATGCCACACCCTAACGTGCCAGAAAATTTTCCCTGACTTCAGCCAAACCTGACGTCAACATCAGGGTAAGATAGACTGTGTGTGTGTGTGGTACAGGGTAGTTCGGGTGGATTCCCGGTGGCAAAGCTACAGGGAAGCAGGGAGCAGGGATATTGTCTCTTGTCTCGTTAGAGTTGGAGACTTTTTACTGGGATGTAAGTCACGATTTGTTGGACAGCTCACAGCGGGACCTGTCTGGTGTCGGGACGTTCAGCAGGTACATGCTATAGTAATGAGCTCCGTACACATCATGTAGCTTTGTTGATTCTTCGGCCCACCCACAACAACATAACACACCCAGTATCATTCAGTGCACACCTCTGGTAGTCGAGCTTGCTCGAAATGAGGACCTGAAAAAGGTTCCCTCCCAACTTGAAACCACATACTGATACAGTAACTTTTGGTTTTGTAATTTGTATTGCCAGGAGGGAAAAAAAGGCATCTTGGGTATTAAAACTAAACCATAGTTTCAAGGACCCCACTCGCAAGAACTCACGTTACTTCCTGCCCTGATTTCCACGACCCTTCCTCGCAAACTCGCGTGACAGACCGATGACAGATCCACACGTTTCACTCTTCCGCTCACTTTGTCCTTAACCGTGACGTTATTATGAAGGGAAGCCCCAACTGTCAGTAGAACTATTCCTAGTACTTGAACCAGGAACCCATAGTGCGAACCGCAGCACTATAACACAGAGAAACCCTCCTTCACATTCATATCCGCAAACTTACAGTGTTTGTGCAGAGGAGAAACCTTACTGCAGAGCTGTGAATAGGTGACATACCTGTCGATCCGGGGATAGTATCATGGGGAGGTTATGTCAGATACATATCTCCCTCCCTCGTCCAGTATGTACCGGGTGAGCTAATGGACTCAGATAAGCACTTTAAAGGGTATGGCCGTGAAGGGTGGCACTTAAAATAAGAGACTTGTGCTACTATTTTCATCACGTGCAGGTGTCCTCTTTGTACGGCAAGTACTGAACCTTGCACTGATTCCTCCCTCCCTCCCCACCCAGGGTAGGAAGGGCCAGACAAACTTCCAGACACTTGGAGTGTCGCGATATCCTCCCGACCTTCTTTCTCTCACGGCTCGTCATAGCTTGATGGTAATGAACAGGCGACAAATACACCGCGGTGCGTCTAGTGGCCCGGGGGGACGAGCTCCAGCTGAGAATTAGTTAGGAGATTGTGACAACTGTAAATTTATCTCTCTCTCTAGGGGCCTGGGGCAGGGCACCACATTATCGGCACATGATCAGTCCGCCCGTCCCTCGACTCTGTATCTAATTCTCCTTCATGTTTCTTGTTTATCAGCGGGCTCACAATCTAATTTCACGGCCGCTACCCCTGACCTATAATCGGTTTACCAATCTTCCAATTTGTCCTGGATCAGCCCTGACAGTGATCCGGACACCTGTGTCTCGGGAACTCTCTCAAACCAACCAGTTTCAACCCATACAGTCCCTGAATTCGTCACCCTTGTCTCATATCTGCCGACGTGCCGGGCAACTTGATGACTAAAGATCAGACAGAGTGACTGCGATAAGACGGTCTATCAATGGGATTCTCGGGAGAAACAACTAAAATTCCCGTAACTTTGACAGTATTGATGTTGACGAGGACATATCCTTTGTTTTTTCGACTAATGCTTATCCGTGAAGTAATCCCATTAATCGTCTTTATATATTTTCTATTGAACTCACATTCCAAGAGGAAGAAAATCCGTCAGGTCGGATTAACAACAATTACTCCCGAGACAGGGCTTAGAAAAAGTTTTGACTAACGACAAACTATATGTCACAAATAAACTTCACGCACTGTGATGATGACAGCTCTGGGGAAGCTCTGTCTGATATTAAAATCACGCTCGAATGCTCGATACAACCAACAAAATATATTTTTTCCTTGTTTCCCAACATGCGGACATGAGTACAACTCACTTCCTGTACAAGTGTACTCACATGGTACCAAAAGTAGTAATCCGCACACATGATGTCCATTGTATAATCTGTGACCTAATTTAAACCTATGTGACCTCAACAAACGTGTGTTAAATAATCACAAGAAACTATCCTAATGAGAAAAACAGAACGATAACGATCAAGTCCGGGATCTCTCACAAAACCATGACAACCCAGAGATGCAGCTACATGAGCTCATCTAAAACAGGATGGCTTGACCGGCATATCGTTTCCGTTACTAGTTGATTTTGTTTCCGTGAGGGATATTGTAAATACACAACAATACACTCGGTCGTGTTTAATGTAAGCTTGTCAATGGAGCAGTGTTAACAATGGAGATCTTGCTTCGGATCGAGCGTGCCGGCCACCTGTTGTAAAGTTAAAATCGTACGGGGGCGTGATTATATTACTTTTTGTTGATTAACAATGCAATCCAATATGTACAACGATATGCCATATGCGGGGACTAGGAGTGAAATGTTTGGAAATTGTAATTTCACATAGTTGAGATCGTTTATACCCCGCCCCACTTCGCTTGAGATTAGATGCCATTGTGTCGTAATTAATATGACACACAGGGCCGTGTTAAGCGTGCAGGTCTGTCAACAAAATTCCGATCTGTCAACGGTTTTAGTGCCGAATATTTGAAATATTTGCAATGTGTTAGAAAATACGAAAGTAAATGAGATTGCATACTAAGGCACGTCGTATTTCGTGTCAATGACATAATTAAATTTTTTGTGTGCCATAGGAACTTGTTAGATGTGTTTAGACGCTAAACCTAGTAAATAAAATATACTGATAAAGTTCACGGTAAATTTGATAAAAATATTATGTTTCAAATGGTAAATGTAACCATGGTAGTAGAATATTCCCAGGAAGCTGGCCAATGAACAAAAAAAATCCAATAAAATTGCTAAAAATAGAAAAACATACTTGGAAAACATAATCATACAGTTGAAATCTATTAGCTAAAGGAATAATTCGAGGGAACGATCATACTCACTGAATTCGACATTCGGCGATCCGCAGCAACCATCAAAGCAACTTCGTAAATTCGTAACTAAACCTTAAAGAACGACTCCCCTGGTCTATATATAAGAGAGCACTTAGCAGTTTTTACCGTTTATCGGATTAAGAACAGATAATGATTACATCAAAACAATACTAATTAATTTCAACAGCCTGCTCAACAGCAGGAACGCGAGGAGATATTATATGTCAATTATCTCAATTAACGCATTTATCATGGTTTTTTATCGGTTGATAAATCTGAAAGAGTAAATTCAAAACTAATCAAATTTACAGAGATCCGATTGTAGCGATTGTAGGAACGTGGAGTTCGGGACGGAAAATAGGAATATTACCGCATCTGAAGTGGGCAAGACAATGGGAATATTATTTCGACAGAGCCTGTGAGTGGCGCAAGAAATACCTGGTGTATTGAGGAACGTGATATTTTTAACTTTTAAATAATTTCATGCGAGGTGTCATTGTGGCAACATGGTATTTTACAGGGTAATTGTCACTTTTGTCGTGATAAAATCTAAGTAGAGGTATATGTTTAGGCAATAACGATTATCGACGTTAACACAAGGACATCGATACATCAGTAAACCAACTCACAGCATCCCTCACAGGCTCTCCCGCTCTCCCTCTCTCTCTTCCCGTCTCGACAAAAAAAAACTCGCGAAAACGAACCACAAAGTACTCAGAAAACACATGTAAGCTCGGGCGAAACATAGAAATACCTAGGATTTCACAAGGAAGATAACTCAAGATGCACGTTATCCTAAGGCAAGTCAGAAGAGTTCCATCTGACAGGGGCACGTCCCGGTCCAAGTCAGTTATAGTCAGGGAGGGGGGAGTATGGAAGTTCAACCTGGGGACTGAGTTCTTACTCGTTCAATGTGATTGGGTCGGGTTTACTTTTAGATGTACGTGACTGGAGTGTGAGGTGAAATTGGAAACCGATAGTTTTGGAGCGTTCCAGTCTTTTTCAAAGTACAGAATTGTCACGGAGCACGTGAACACGGGCACTTCAGAGCTAATAACGATTCATTACAAAGGGTATGACACTTTGAAGCAGATCACGATTTATCACATAAGATATGACACTTTGGAGCAGATCACGATTTATAACACTTTAAACTAAATCACGATCAATTACATAGCATGGGAGAGTTTAGAGTAAATAACGACTGATTGAGGACATTTTGTACCCACATTTTGTATCAATTTGAACACGTTGAGGATCTCTGCCTGGCTCAAACTTAACAGATCTTGGACTGGATAGTGCACCAACTATCTTAGGCCCTGGAGAAAAAGTAGAATATCTCATCTGAGACAGTCCTGATAATATACTATTGAGATCTACATGAACTGCATTTGACCGGAATATAGTGCACTGTGATAATGGACAATAAGTGTTCACCATTCATCCTTCGTTCATGCGATGAGACGACTCTAAGTTTTCTGTGCAACCCCGGATATGGCGGGGAGGTGGGTTCTCCATGCTATCTACTACTTCTATGGTATTTTTCTAGAACTTTCGTTTAGAAGTCTGTCACTGAGAATACATACAAACGTATATACCAGTTTTCCAACTTCAAATTTACTTATGGAGATCAGATTTACAAATAAAGTTCAGTAAAATTAAAAAATTATGCATACACGGCTGATAAAGAGATGTTAACCAGTCTAATGGATAGTGCTGTGATATGTTGTAGATATACATTATAAACAGAGGAGCTGAACAAAAGTAGTTTACTGAAACTTTATATATTAGAGAAATATATGAAAAAACATAAGCAAAAATTTCTGTAACAAGTTAGAGGTATTTTCCAGAGCAGCTATAAGTCTGCTACTTGTTAGATTGTGGATGGAAATCAATTGCAGCAACTTACAAACCAATCAATAGCGGAGAAAGTAACTATAGAACACAGAAATACACATCTTAATATTAAAATAAGAAACCTATCAGCACTAAAAACACAAAACATATGAAATATACGAAAAAATCAGACATGTCAAATACTCACTATACTGTAGCGCACCAAAATATCAAATACACTGCATTGCATGCAATATGCATGTGTCTTAGCTGAAGCCCCGCCCCTTGAAGTTGCAATGTGCCAATAAGGAGAAGAGAGCAATTTTGTGTAATCGCAAAAAATATTCATATAGGACAGAATCAAGATGCTGCAATACGTAATCCAGGCCCCAAATAATATTTTTAAACTATTTCAACATTAAAATTAAATACATTAATTGAGGATGAAACAGAAGGTATCAATATATATTATTTATATATATAATGTTTATAAATTCGGGGTCCTAAATCCTCGCATCTGCATTCTGCAACCAGAGTTTCTCTCTATCTACTATATAAAGCAGGGAAGTATAAGGACAGGAAAGTTGCACTTATTCAAGAAAGAATAGAATAACTAGGAGTTGTTTACTTATCATATATCGGACAAACAGACATGTAGACAAGAAAAAACAAACAAACAGACAAAAAACAGGCAGACAGAAACAGACAAACAAACCAACAAAACCAAACCTTATTAAAACCAAGAGCCACAGCTTCCTCCTTCCCCTAAAAGTTGACATTTAGACGACCGGAAACTGGAGCTGCTGGTAGATAGGAGTCCTGAACTTGAGTTGAAACCGTGTCAGAAAGTCGTGCAGACTTTTATCAGACTTGAGGTGGGGGGCCCAGCCCTTAGCCATGTTCCGCAACATGTCAAACGTAACAGGGATACCTGGAATTTTAGGTATTTAGTTGTAGCAAGTCGGTAATGTAGTCACATTAACGACCTGGAATATAAATACCTCGTTAAGTTTGTAGAATTTATGTCATGGTTTGAGACGGACAGTGCAGGTGAATATTTTTCTAAGTTTATTGCTTGGAAAGGGAGGAGTAAATAGGGCGGCATCAGAGACAGGGCGCGCCTTTTATAAAAACCGATAATCTAGAGGAATTATTTGTTATTATTTCAATTTTGTAATTAAGTGATCATGGCGAAATATAGAAAAAAGTTCTCCTAAAAAGGCGAACGTTCGTATGGGCATTAAGTTGCAGAAATATACGGGCCAGTAGTAGAAAAGTTCGAGTTTGTAAATCGTAGGTAAGAATAATTTTGGAGCAAAGAAAGCAGCTTTGTTTTAAGATTAAGTGATAATTGTCGTAGTGGTTCTGCGTGCTGCTTGTAATCTGTGTACGTGAGTGATTTTTCCTTCTACGAAAAATCATATATGGTAATGTTGATAAAACAACAACTTTGAGTAGTTTGGCTCAATTCTGCCAGTGGGTTTTTGAACTTTTTGGTTTGGATTTTGAATGAATTGGTTAAGATATGCACCCAACAATATTTAGTCGGTGAAAAATACGTCGTTTATGCCACGTTAAGCTATAACTTTCGGCATTGAGTTTTTTGTCCAATAAGTAGATTTAAGAGGTGCGTATAGTTGAAATTGAAAATTTCACTAATGTTCAAGTTCAAAAATGTTTTAGTCCCAGCCAAATTCCCGGTCACGGTTACATTCCCTGTTTCAACTCCCGGTTATATTCCCGGTCCCGACACATTGAACCAATCCCGGACACTGTCACAGTTGCAAAAGCGGTCCCGGGCGATCCTTCGGGTAAAGGGTTCAGAAATGCAAATACACCAAGCTTAGACCGAAAAAATGGAAAAATAATTAATTCAAAAGACAGGCGACAATGCACAGGGGGGTTCCCCACTGTGCAATGGTAGAGACACGTAAAATAGCACTCACCAGACAGCTCGGTATCTGCGAACCACTTTGCCAGTTTGGCTTCTCGTCTTAGCTTAAGTTCTTGTGCCTCTTTCACCAGATCAAGAACTTCATTCTCGAATGATGAAGATTTGGCTATGTTCTTACCAACCACTATGACGTTCGGGCGTACTCCAGTTCTATTCGAGATTGCCCCTAGGGAAGCAAGTTTTGTAAAACGAGGTTTGAATGTCATGTTAGAAAATGCTAGATTGATTATAAAAGTTTACTTTCTTGTGCTAAAAATTGGCTTCATCGAAAAGATTCACAAATGAGATAATCTTTAAAAACCTGGTTTTTTAGAAGTATAATGTTGTTGAGATTGCCTGTATTGGTCGATCGCTCGGTTTTTAAACGCTTGATGTTGTTGAGATGGCTTGTATTGGTTGATAACTTGGTATTTTGAAGCGATATGTTCTTGAGGAGGCTTGTATTGGCTGATCACCTGGTTGTTGGAAGCATAATGTTTTTGAGATGGCTTGTCCTGGTTGATCACTCGGTTTTGAGAGCTACGGTTTCCTTGAGATTTATTGTATTGGTCATTTATCTGCGAACTAGAGCCGATCAAGTCAGCCATCAAAGCTGCTGATGTCGAGGTTTCGCTTACTTTCGCATAATTTTCAATGTATCTAGCAAAAAGTGACTCTTCCGTTCTCTTTCGTTTTCTAGACAAATCTCTGCCACTCTTTAATCTCTCGTTCTTGTCATAAATCTCTGTCATTTCCATAATTTCGCCATCTTGTTTTCTCTCATTTTTCTCAAGACTCATGTCCTTTGCTAGATTTACAGCCTCATTCTGGCTATTCATTTCACAAGTTGTGTCCTTTATTTCGTCAAACTGAAGAACTGATTCATGCTTATCGTCATTTAACAGGAAATCCTCTCTGTCTGATTCAATCTCAGAATCTTCATCTTTTCTATTTTGCCCCATTTTCCTAATCTCGTCACTTTTAACTTCCTCCACATCAATACATTCATCCTGTGATTCAATCGCTATCTTCGGCTTGCCAGTTGAACTTTCCTTCGTTTTAAGCCGAATATTTTTAATTCGTTCTTTTTCCAAATCTTGTAGCCAGAAATCCCTCCAGTTTTGATTTTGTTTATGTCTCCTAATTTTTTCAAGTTGTTGGGCCACCATCTCATGACGTAAACATCCCTTGTGTATAGACATTTCAGGTGCTGGTTTAGATCGAGCCGCTTCCAAACGTTTGCTGCGGTTTAATTATGTCACATGCAAATTATATTTCATACATTTAGGAATGAACTACTGTATAAGGATATAGAGCCTGGAATCTTTGTAAATTACTTAATGACCAAATATGGAAAAAACTTGTGACCACCATACAAGGGCATTAAGTTATAGCTTGTTTAATGTCTAGAAACTAACATAAATGGTAAATGAAAGGGCGTAGAAGAGCAGACATAATTGCATATAGCTGTGATAAAGTTTGACGCAAGTCTAATATGCATTGCGTAGAGAGCCAAATTATTAACCTAGTAAAGTTATGAACAAGGATAAAGTGATGCAGACCTGTAAGCAGTTCGAAGTTTATTACAAGCATCATCATGGCCAGGTGAGAGTAGTTTGGGGCGGCTGGAGCTAGGCTGTGCCTCAATGAGGGCATTGAACCGCAGAGGAACCTTCAAAGGTTCAACCTCGAATTGTAGCTGTTGTGATTCCAGTAACTCTGCTACCGAGGGTACCCCGCAGTCTCCTAACATCTTTCTGCGGGTCTCCTTCGGGGAGATTAGATAAGTGAGTATAGAGCTGGTATCTAGGGAAGTATATACAACATCTAACACACGATAAACAACGAGGACTATAAGAGGGGACAAGAAAGTAAAGGACATTATTTCTTCACTCCTCTGTCTACGTGAAAACAAATACATAATGTATAAGATACTTTTTGTTAACCCACCATGTAAGATTCTCTTGTCTCAGAGGAAGATTGGGTATCTTCTTCTTCTCCTCCTTCTTGTTCTTGTTCTTCTCCTTCTTCTTCCTCTTCTTCTTCTTCGTCTTGACTCTTCAAAACTAACTCTTCCTCGTCACTGAAAGAGAATGAGTATCATGAGACTGCGAGATTCTTTAATCTATCTGTCTTGTTGCAAAACGCTGCTAGGAAAAATGTAGCTGCTTTGATTAAGACGTTGTAAAAAGGTCTTAGTCTCAACTAGTTGGTTATAACGTACGAAGAAAGAAGTTGTATATCAGTAACATTGTCCATATTCCGGTTTCAAAATAACAACTAGAATTAACAAAACGCAAGACAGAAATTTTAGAACATTAGACAGCTTTTAGTTTACGACAGTCTTTCTTTGATCGCGTGTTGGCTACGTGCCAAGTGTAGAGACTTTTGAACAATTTGTTTACTTTTTCACTGCTGAACACAGCAAGCCTGCCTTCATTTTGCGAGTACTTTGCGAGTACTTTGCGAGTACTATGATGTCACTTTTATGTCTACAGCTAATGCAAATATTTAATCGCGTCACTGATTGTGCTGGGAACGAAAAATATTATATGACACATAACACTGCAACAATTTTATAGCATTTATGAGACATCACGGAAGGGAAGATCCTGCGAAAATATGTATAACATTATGTAAAAAGATATAGAAAACCTATAAAAGTTGCAGAATGACTAACTTGATGTGTTTACAGTTGAAGCTCTTGATATTATTCTTAATATAATTCTTGATATTATTCTTAATATCTCTCTCCTCGCCCTCTTCACACTTAACGAGTAAAGGAGGAGGAACACCTTCAGTAGAGTAGCTGATGTCGATGGGGGTAAGAACATCCACAGGGGATGTTATGGGACAGTTGAAGTTCAGAGTCAGGGACATGTCTTTAGAGGCGGGTTTGTCTTGTTGGACGTCCTGGTTTATATTGACTTCTTGGTGCGTTTCAACGCTTTCGTTCATGGCAACATATTTCATGTATTTGTTGACTTGCACTTTTTTTGCTTTTTTAAGATCGTCGATTGCTCGAAAAACTTTGCTACTTTTGAGGTCCTTGTTAGCTTGAAAGGACTTGATTGCTTGAAAAACATTGTTGTCAGAGCTGGGTTGACCGTCATTGCCTGTTTCGGGACCGGATAATGGATCACTATCAGGATTTACAAGATTAGTGGAACAAGTAGCATGGTTTTCGCCACATGCACTTGACAAATCAGGCGACACAAAACTAGGTCCAGCAGTGGAAGGTGTTTCCAACATTGGGCCAACCGGTTGTAGACAAGAAGACTCAAACTCATCCGCAGACTCAGAACCACGCTCGTAAAATAGTGGTTCTTCAAAAATTTCTGTTTTGAAACAGTCCGCGATTTGATCAGGGTCAATTTTTATTTTTTGAGTAGAGGAAGGAGAATGTAGAGGGCATGCTTCGTTAGATTCTTTTTTAGTTTCCGCGAATTCTTCCGCATCAGACATCCTTGACTAAGGTAGATTTTGGTAAGCTATTCATAAAAATCGGATCATCACTTTTATCTCAATGGTTGAATGGTTACTGAAAATATCATCAAAAGAACTGATTATCACTAATCACATTGAGCGTCGTCTTCAATAAACTAATTCTGACAATAATGGAGTCAAAAAACAGACTTCTAAGAAAAAGTAATTCATCTCAGTAAAATAAAACTTTAACAAAATAATAACTTATATAAAAACTTTTCGACACTCCGAAAATTCTCATTCCTTAATATCGGTGACTGCCTTTAAAATCTGATTAATTCTCCCAACCATACGTCGAGGATCGTGGACTAGATCCGCGTTCATAAGCGCGTTGTCGAATAGTTGAGCAGCGACCAATCCTGCTACCTGAGCGGGAATATATAAATTAGGTTTTGTTTTAACCGAGAAGGAAGGGTGTTGGAGTAGAATGATAATGAAAATGTTAATAAACAAGTTAAGAGAAAGAGTCAAAGTCGAAGATTAAAAAAGGAACGAAGGAATGGGAGTAGCGATCCTTTTATTTATTTTTTGGGGTGACCGGCAAACCTCAGGGTTGCTCTCCTTAAGAGAAGAGAGTTGGCGGATGATGGGGTGGGAAGGATTCAACTCCAGAACTACGTTGTTGTTCAGCAGATACTTATAACTGGCCTCTTTCTGTTCAGGTGGTGCCATCTCTAGATACCTGGAGTTATTCTTTTAACAACAAACAAAATAGGGGATCTCCAAGTTAAATGAATTGTTGGACGTTTAAAATATTTCCCACAAAATTGACTAGAATTAAAAAATTAATCAGAGATTAAATAGTAAAACTAAATCAACGAAAACGCCCTTGCAAGCTGTGAAGCAGAAAGCGCATACCGTCTGAGAGTAGTTAGATTTTCAACGGTTACTACTGCTGGTTGGGAGTGTTGCCTGTCTGACATCTTCACTTCTTTAACGTTCTCCCGACCCAAACTGTCTCTGAAATAAAATGTATATGTGAGAGAAAATCCTTGACTTTTGAAGAAAAACAAAGAAACACTCGAATATAAACATAAAATATCAAAGACACAAACAAAGAAAAATACCAACAAACAAAGAACAGACGAACAAAACAAGATATCAACAAAAAACAGACAGACTAACAAACAAACAGACTGATCAACAAACAAACAAACAAACAACAAACAACCTGAACCAAGAAGCCAACTTATTTCCTTCCTGCTTCTCCAGCTTCTCAACACCCGGTTTAGCTGCTTTGTTAGAAGGTTTAACGTTAGCTGCCTCAGCAGTACACAACTTCCTATCTTTATAGTTCTCTAGCTTGTAGAGCACCACATCGTCCTCTTTGTTGTAGGTGAACAACACTTCTAGATCATTCTCCTGGTTGAAGGGAGGGCGTACTGGTGAAGGTTGTGAAATGTTATTAAGACGAGACGAAGTAGTCTGTTTCGTTAAGAGCAAATCTTGATAGCACATTACTAGTCTCCCCAGTTGCAGTCAGTAGCTTAAGTGTAAATAATTCAAATTTAAAATCAGTAAGATTTAAATAAAAGTTGGTCTTACAAACCTGAAGAGTTTCAAAGTAAGGAGACTCCATGGCCATGTCTCTGGAGGGGGCGGACAGATAGTAAACCTGTTTCTGTCCATCAGGAGCTCTCTCAATGTACTGGTCCAGGGAGACCAGCACACCTTTCTCCTCCTTACTCGACTCAAACCTCAGTAACTTAGCCAGGTCCTCCTTCTCAGTCTGACTGTTTGTGGTCACGATACCAATCCTGAGGAACCGTCCAAACTCTCGGTAAAACTCCTCATACTTCCCCGGATCTCGCTTGGCTTGTCGGTTGAGGTACGCTATCATCTTACCCGTTATCACACTCTTGATCTTGCTGATCACAACAGATTCCTGTAGCAGTTCCCGACTGAGGTTGAGCGGGATGTCCTCACTGTCCACCACCCCGTGTAGGAACATCAGCCACTCGGGAAGAAGTTTGGGACTCTGTGCCTGGACCATGACCTTCCTGCAGTAGAGACTTATCCCGAAGTTGGTGAGGTTGGCGATGTCTAACTGGGGCATGAACTGAGGTACGTAGAGAACACACTTTATACTGACAGGGGTCTCTACAGAAAACTGCATCGTGTACATGGGGTTGTCCTTCCTCCCCGACAGACTCTGGTAAAGCTCCGCGTGTTCCGTGTCAGCTATATCTGAGGGTTTCCTCGTCCAGAGGGGCTCTATGGTGTTGACCTGTACCCCGTCCAGGTAGATGGGGAACCCCACAAAGTTGCTGTGTTTCCTCAACACCTCCCTCACTCTGTCTTTCTTTACAAACTCCAGCGCGTCCTCCTTCAGCTGGATAACAATCCTGGTACCTCGAGGCAAGCCAGCAGCTTCCTGGATGTCATAGCCGTCCTCACCGTTACTGTTCCAGACGTAGCCAGTAGCACCGGGCTTAGCAGATCTGGTCAGTACGGTCACGTGGGCTCCTACCATGAAGGCAGAGTAGAAACCTACTCCAAACTGTCCGATAATATTGCTGGCATCTCCTCCCCCTTCTGCTGTACTCTTGATAAACTCCCGGGAACCGGAACGAGCTATGGTACCCAGGTTGGCTATCAGTTCTTCTTTTGTCATGCCGATACCGTTGTCTTCTATAGTTATAGAGTTGAGAGACTCACTGAGAGAACATTCAATGTGCAGGGTAGCGGAGGGGTCATCTATTTCATCACCCTTCAGCTGAGTGTACCTGGGGGTTCATTTTCAAGTTACACGGCTGGTAGAAACACTTATCTGGTTAGGATTGAACGTGGATAATATCTGGAATTTTCCTGATATGAGTGTCGACATAAATTTTTCTGTAAAGCTTAAATAATTATTTTAGACCAACAATGTGTTCAGACCAACAATAGTTTTTATAAGCCATGTCTTCATAATTGATCTAAATCAAAAAATTGAAAGAGGAAAAAGGGCAATAGGTACTGTACCTCAATTTCTCGAGCGCATCAGCAGCATTGGAGATAAGTTCTCGGAGGAAGACTTCCCTCTCAGAGTACAGAGATTTAGCTACAATATCCAGGAGTTGTCTCGTCTCCGCCTGGACAACAGTCAGTCATTTTAGTCCTGGTGTACTTATTTCTTTGCATTATATAAATCTGAATCTGATTTGTATCTTATTCACTTGTTCCAGATTCAAGCTGAACGAAATTATCATCGGACTTTTCGAATATTACCTGGAAATTATGTTTCTGGGGTGAAGGTTGTGGGGAGGAGGAAGAGAGAAGATGGGAGGAGTGATGGAGAGGACGTGAAGACACCGGACTCAGAGTCTGTGTGAGGAGTGTACGTAAAGGGAGTCGTCTGTAGAGTCTACCTGACATAGCTAGAAAGTTGTGTTGGTTCAGTGATGTGCCTGTCAAGTTGATACTAAGTTAGTAAGTGTTACTTGGCTCACAAGTGGGAAAGTAGATGATGACCAAGGTGATGAAACGATTGAAAGTAAAACAAAGAAAGATATGCGAAATTAATTAGATTTATTGTCAGTGGGATATTGTAGTCAGTACAAAATACAATTATAAAAATTACAATAAAGCAATTTGTCAGTATTAAAATCTAGTATTCAAGTTACGTTATGTTTGTCATTGCTAACGATTCATTAGTCTTAACAAACCAAAAGATACAAGGCTTTGAAACTATGAAAAAATAATCTTCTAGAATCTTTTCATACCTACACAAAAATGTCAAATATTTTATCTATACCTACCTAAAATACTTTTAAAAAATGCTAAGCCTCAAATAAAAACAATTAGAAAAATAACCAACAATTTAGTCATATCTAGCTGCAGCTGGGTAACAAAAAGCTAAGCAAAGTGACTAACCCAGATAATGTCTGATATCTAAAATACCTTTCCTCCTGTTGTTCTCCTTGTCCTTCTTGGTTCTAAGTCGAGACATCAACTTTTTAGTCTCCAGCTTGTGGCACATCGTGCAGAGTGTCCTGCAACACAAAGTGTAGTAGCAACTAAAGCTGACGAGATGTTTTGATTCAATCAAATTTTATCCTTTTTATTTGCCCCTTTAAGTTTGATTGTTTCAATTGTATTGAACGCCTGCTAAAATTAAAGAATTAAAAAAGTCTGACCTGAAATTGTCGATATCACACTGTCCCCCTCCCTCCGCAACCGGTACTATGTGATCAGCTTGCCACAACAAACCGTCTGTCACGTGGTCGACTATGTTCCGTTTTTGTTTCTCTGAGGGGGAGGGAGGGTTACTTAAACTATTGGTGGAGACCAATAAATCTTAATCTTTGGCAATGGCACGGGGTTCTTGCAGCTTTATAAATTAAAAATGAACGATTTGTCTGCGTAGAAAATTTAATCTTCCTCTTTTCAGACTTTCAAGAGGCACTAGATAAAATTGACTATCTTTTACTTGTAAAATAACACGTATTCAGAGTTAATTTCAAAGTCTAGTCAATTTACTTGTCTCAT
>JH154468.1:75337-98430 GCA_000226015.1 Mnemiopsis leidyi | reverse complement strand
CGATATTATCACACTCACAGTAGCCGCTCATAGTTATAATTTCTCAATCGAAATTTGAGACGGAAATTGTCGAGATTAAACGGTTTGGCATTCTTTGAGGTACAATTTTCGGGTATAACCGCGACATGACAGATATGATGTCAGTATATGTTATATCTTAAACACGGTCACAATTGCTTTTAACATCCGCATAGTAGTTGCTGTACAATTAAAGAGATGGAAATCTAGCGTCCGCCTGAGACCTAACCAAGCGGGCGCAATTCTTGTTCTTAACCCAAGAAATCTCTTCAACATTGAAACTGTCTCCCTCCGTGACATATTTTTTTATTGAAATCTTTCAAATCAATTAATATGAAAGAAGGTTTTTCATCAACTGTTTTTACAGTTGACTCAGTAGTTGACGGGGTACACCAAAATACTTTCAACTACACTTGATGACATGACTATTAATTCATTTAAGGGATAGTTAAAGGATGGCACAAGGTATAGAATAAGATAATCATCTTGGAAAAATAGTTGTCACCGGTGATTTGGCTATAACTCGTTGATTTCTTGAAATACTGAATTTAAAAATAAAATACTCAGTGTATATGTGAGAACACCGAACCCTTCTTAGATTGACCAAATGAAAGGCTAACATTAAAATAGTTTCAGACTATAAGGCCCTTTGTGATTATCCGGTTCCAGTTAAAAACACTTTTTTGGTTTCCTTTTGGCCTGTAGGTATTTTCAGAGAATTATGTCACAGGTTAGGCGTCCTAGCAGTATAACATCACAGGAAAACACTGGCACTAAGCCAGCTACTCTAACAATACTATTATCTACTTTACTCACATTAAACTCCCAAGCTTGGTAGTGCACTCACTATTAAGTCCGGCAAAAGCACACAGGCATCTACACTGGAATCTACACCAGCAATATAATCTTCAATACTAGCTCTATATATGAAAACACTCCTAGTGGAAAACAAATAGTTCTCTCCTTAGCTCCTTAGTTCCTTAGCTGAAGCTCACTAGTTCCCAGCTCACTAGCTCAATAGCTCACTAGTTCCCAGCTCACTAGCTCACTAGTTCCCAGCTCACTAGCTCACTAGTTCCCAGCTCACTAGCTCACTAGTTCCCAGCTCACTAGCTCACTAGTTCCCAGCTCACTGGCTCACTAGTTCCCAGCTCACTAGCTCACTAGTTCCCAGCTCACGCAGAAATAGATATAGCAGGCAAACCTATGATGTATAAATGTAAGCATCAAGCTCTAGATTTCTCCTGGAGCGCTCTCGGAAACGCTGAAACGTATCATAGTACAGCCCGGTGACAACAATGAACGATGCCGCTAGACTTAGAGCATAAGCTTGGTAGACCTGCATTTCCTTGAATATTGCCCTGGTTTCAGAAGCCAAACACGTCTCCTATTTACTTATCTTTTCTTTAATCCTTTATTCATTGGTAAGGGTGCTGCGACGAAGGACGCTAAAGTGGCGGACACAACGGCGGAGTATCTAAAAAGGGGTGGTCTATACGGCGGAGCCAGCTGAAACTCCCAATTTTTACTGTATTAAGCAATCAAAAATTTTTCTACTGTTGTAATTTTGTTTTGCAGTGTCCGCCATGTAGCGTCCACAGTCCACCTCCGTAGCGTCGAATCTTGATTTTAGTTAAAATTTATATCATTTATTCTATTTATATTAGACAATTTTAGGAAAATCATTCGTACAATTTTTACTTTTTGCATAACGATTAATTTGACATTATTTATCGTCAATTATATACTATTACTGTAGGGCAATTCATTTCTCGAAAGAAAATCTTGATGCTAGTAAGATTAACACGAAATACCATTTCATAGTTATAGGTAAAACGACCGGCAGTTTGAATAAGATACGGAAAAGGAAGTTCCAAGATGCGGTATTTACCTGTATTTATACTTGGATGCATTCTCGAAGGTAAACTTCTTTCCCTCAATTTTTTCATTAATCTTCCTATCAGCAGCTATAAAGAAAATTTAGCGATGCAAATAACAAATTCTGGCAAAAATTGGGGGAGAAAATGATTTATTTTACTGCTGCCTTTTTTAATATTTTTCTGTTTGTTCAAGCTATTGCTAGACATACAGCCGTTGGTTAATACTGGCGGCGAGCACATTCTCATGACCTGTTTAAAATTAATTTTTAGGGTAAAATCAACTTTTAACTTCAGCATCTCTTCACAATAACTTGTTATATTTGCTCATAAATTTTGGCAACATTTTTGAAAAAATCGAATATTCTTATAAACTAAATGATTTTGAGACACAGTACATGATTATTCTTATACATGGACTAGCCGGAACCCGCAGCCTTATAGCCTGCCGAATATTAATCTATGGTAGTCAAAATTTGATCTCTGAAAATAGTCTTCGAATTCTTTTGAAAATATCATCACTCTTTCACGTCTTCTATATCCTTTCTCTCCCCCTCTTTCCAGGCTCTGCACTCTCCTATCATCATTCCTATCCTTCTAGTTTCTCTTATTCTCTCCACTTACTCATTGCTCCAATCTTTACTCTCCACTTTCCTCTCTCCACCCTCCTCTCTGCACTCTCCCTTCTACACTTCCCCTCTCCTTTTTATACACTCCTATCTCATCCCTCCTTGATGCGCAAATTTGCCAAATTGCAAGGAGTTTTAAACTATTTCAACACTACAAATTAAATACATTTATTGAGCTCGTATCATTGCCTCTGCGAACGACACAATGAAAGTGTAACTGTCCTTGCAATGAGTAACCTTCTAAATTTCGAAAAAAATAATATAATTCTGAAAAGTGGTGATTCCAAGAAAAGCGAATGGAAATATACAGAATTTGTCCATATTGCCTATCGGACGTTTTTTGAAATGATGCGAAAGGCCATTTTGGTTTGATGCGCAAATTTGCCAAAAAGTACGCTTAAATTTCAAAACCGTCGATTTACTCAAATCATCCTGAAATTGGAAGGCATTATTTCTAAGTCTCCATGAAGGAATCCTATAAATCTTAAAAAATTAAAAACCACCCTGTATAAATGACCTTCCATTAAATATAGTTAGATAATTAGTACATGTACAGAAATCATAAACGATTTTTTACCAGGAACAAATGCATCATTTGGTTGCAGACAACATTTAGGGTGCTGGAAAGATATATCGTTTGATAGAGCGATATCGGGCGGGAAACGTTTGCTTCAATACGAGGCTGAATATGTAAACAACACAAGAGATCTGATAGAGGACTGTCACAACTTCGCTCAAAGCAATGGCTGGACTGTGTTTGGGGCGGAGTATCAAAGGGAATGCTTCACTTCAGCAGATGCAGAGAGCACCTATCAGAAGCACGGTCAGGCTACCAACTGTAGAGACGGCACGGGTACAGCTGGAGCTATGGACGTTTATAGGATTTTCACAGGGTCCTGTCCAGGTACAAAGTTCAGTATTGATTGAGAAATAGTTTCAACACTTTTCATTTTGTTACGAGGATATGATGCTATGGATATGTACACGTTTTAGCTCATTTAGCCAAGTTCCTTGATAAACAACTCTTTTAAATGATGACCTGCAAGTGACAGTTACTCAGGTTGTTTATTCGCGCCTCGTTTCAATTCTTCATTGAGCAAATGTTTATCACCGCCTTGTTTCAATTCTTCATTGACCAAATGTTTATCCGCGCGAGTCTCGATTCTTCATTGAGCTAATGTTAATCCGTGCAAGTCTCAATTCTCCATTGAGTAAATATGTAGCCGCGCCAAGCCTCAATTTTTCACTGGGCCAGTATGTTTATAAATCTCATCTGATATTTTCCTTAACCCAAGACCAGGCTCGTATTCAGGGGGGGTGGCAATTGCAGGGCAAGCGGCCCCCACCAGATGAAACCAAGGTGTACTTACAGCTGGAAAAAATAACATTTTGTCAGAAAGTTTGGCAAAAATTCGGTGACATGGGAAAATTGTTCATACTTCGCTGATTTCTTGAAATACAGAAATTATTGTATTGAGTTAGAATGTGGCGAAACCGAACCCATCAAAAATCTACTAAAGAAGAATGTCAACGATCATAGTTAAGAGGAATATACGGCCCTGAAAAGGCTCTTAAAAGTTTTAATTTAATGTCAAATTTCTATGAAAATTTTGAAGTGTCTTCAGAGAATTACGTCACAGGTTAGGCGTCCTAGCAGTTTAACATCACAGGAAAACACTGGCACTAAGCCAGCTATTCTAACAATACTGTTATCTACTTTACTCATATTAAATTCTCTAGCTCTGGAGCACACAAGATCTCTAGTATCTCAAGGAAGCCCACATTTTACAAATGGTATACGTGTGAGCAGTGACGGCGGCGAAAACTTATTTTATTGTTATTAGTCGGAGTGGTCTGTTGCTATAGCATCTGTAGGCTATTGTTACTACCTTCTCCTTCTATGTGCAACAGCATTACTACAGATCATTCCAGATGTAGAGGATGCTGGCCACAGTTTTACTAGGAGAGTTCAACTCGTGGATAAAATGACTAATATCCCCGGTGTCCTGCCTTTCGTATGCACCAGCTATGTAAAAATTCCTTATTTTAGGCTTGTTTCTACTGTTATTCTTAGCATTCTGTTAGATACCGTGGGAGTTTCTTTCTTGTCATAAAACCTGGCAAGCGATCTGCACGTGTGTGTGGCAATATCTTATTTTATTCATTCTATTGATTAATTTTCTCCTATTTGGGATTGTCAAATGTCAATCCTAGCATGCTTAGCCCTGGACCTGAAAATTTATCAGTCAGTTATCAAAATGTCCAGGGACTTATTCCATTCTCTCAACTTGGCAAAATCCAGCCAAAACTAGACTGCACTAAAATATACAAATAAAATTGTCACCTGAGCGATGAGGTCCTGACGTGCTCGTTCTAAATGAAACTTGGCTCAGTAAATTTATTCAGGATCGTGAAGTTATTACACATCTGAATTATTATGTGTATAGAAACTCGCAGGTCACTCATCATACTGACCCAAATAGCCCTACCAAGTATCGGAAATTTGGAGGTGGTGTTCTTATAGCTGTTAGGTTCAATATTGATGCAGAAGTTAAGCGTATAATTTCAATGCACAAGGGTGCTGAAATATTAGCTATCGAGCTCGCTATTGGTAATAATAAATATTATTTCTGTACAATTTATAGGGTCGGAACTTTAGCTGAAGATAATCATGAAAGTATTTTTAGTCTCTTAAATCTTTGTACACCGGCAGGAACCTTAGAAAAGTGTTTATTCTAGGGGACTTAAATTTAAACTCCATAAATTGGCCACTAAATAATGAACATCAGGCTGATGCCACTAGAATTGATAAGCTATTTTTTGAATCTTTTTTCTGAACTTGGCCTGGAGCAGTATGTTCTCCAGCAAACCCACAAAAAGGGTAAGACACTTGTCCTATCAAACGTGGGATCACTGATTAGCGAATTAAGAGTTGATAAGCTTAATCCTATTATATGTAAGTCTGATCATTACCCCAGATTTTTTAAAGTTAAGGCTAGCATTAAGAACAAACAAGAAGCTAAGCGTAGAGTCTATAATTTTAAGAAGGCTAATTGGGGTCAGCTTAACGAGGATATATCTAGGGTTCCATGAAGATCGCTTGTAGATCACACTGACCCCCATTGTGCTTAAAAAAACTTTAAGGAGGTTTTATTTGCCCTAGCTGATAAGCATATTCCTTAAATTACAATTAAGAATACCTTCAGTGCTCCCTGGTTTGATGCTGAATACTATGAAGCTTACAGGTCTAAGGAAAGGGCACACAAGAAATTTAAGCTTAAGGAGAGTATAGCTAATGAAATCAAAAGGGACTCTGCCAGAGCTACTTTTAAAAAACTGTGTGATAAAAAGATGCGGGAAAATTTGTACAATGCCGATGATCCTGCTCTAATTTCAAAAAAGTGTTGGTCTCACGTTAAATCTAATTCTAAGAGTAGCAGGATCCCAGAGTGTATATCCCTTGGAAGTGTGTTCAGAAACTTGCCCATAGATAAAGCTAACCATTTTTAATAACTATTTCTTTGATCAGTTTTCTGACGCATCCAGTTATGTCATAGATATTGATTGGTCAGAGGATGAAGATTTTAGTATAGATTTTAACCCATTAGCCATAAATCCAAATAAAGCATGTGGCCCGGTTCATAAGAAAGGCAGTAAAAGTTGTGTAGAAAATTATAAGCCCATATCCCTCACATCCCTTGTTATGAAAATTTTTGAGCGGATATTGAAGGAGGAACTTCTTATGCGCACAGCACATTTGCTTGATGTAAGACAGCATGGGTTTCTTAACAACAGGTCTTGTGCCACGAATATGGTTGACTTTCTGGATGGGGTTGTTCTATCTATTAATGATTGTAAAGCGCTTAGCACTGATGTTGTTTATTATGATTTCTCAAAGGCCTTCGACTAGGTAAATCATAATCTTATTCTCAAGAAGCTGAAAAATATGTGTGGTATTGATGGTAGACTTCTGAAATTCATTATGAATAATTTTCAGGGACGTGAGCAGTCAGTCATCATTGACAAATGTGTATCGATCAGTAAGCCCGTTCTATCTGGAGTTCCACAAGGTTCTGTTTCGGTCCCATTCTTTTTATTTTATTCATTAATGATGATTAAGTCCTGGAACTGGTCTAGCTCTTTATGCAGATGACACTAAAATTTCGAGGTCAATTCAATCTGATCTGGACCATGACATTCTCCAAAGCGATATCAGCAAGCTTAATAATTGGGCCTTAGAAAATAAGATGAAATTTCATCCTGCAAAATGTAAGGTTATATCTATTTGCAACAAACCGTCCCCACTGGATATGCTGCCCTCGGTACAATTTCATTACCACCTTGGTGACTGTCTACTAGATTACGCTGAAAATGACAAAGACCTGGGAGTGACTATTAATAAAAAACTTAACTTTGGGGAACACTGTGAGCTTATTTTAACAAAAGCAAATCAGCAATTCGGCCTGCTTGTTAGAACTTGCTATTTTTTTAAAGACACATTGAGGCGTAGAGTTCTCTATCTTGCCCTAGTTCGTTTGAGCACTGCTCTCAAACTTGGCGACCTCACAGTAAAATTCTACAAGACAGATTCGATAACTTTCAAAAGAAATGTATAAAAAGGATTTTGTCTGAGTGTGAGCTTTCTTACTCCTGTAGTGATACTTATATACGTAAATGCAGGCAAGTTAACATCCTTCCCTTGAAACTTCGCTTCGTGCACAATGATTTGGTATCTTTTTATTCTCTATAGTCTAGTTCCAACCAAACTGCCTGAGTACCTTCAGTGGTTCAGGGCCCAGGGGTTCTACTCGTCTTAGAAATTCCCATTTAGACCATTTATCACTTACCACCTCCATCTTACCCTCAATGGGTAAGCAGAAACTTTTTGACAAGTCGTTTTTCTGTCGGACTCATTGTCTTTGGAGCTCCCTTCCCCTCGAGATCCGTGAACAGACTAGTCTCTCAGGTTTTAAAGTCAAACCAGAATCTCATTTGTGGGACCTTTCTACAGTCAATGACGATCCTGATCCAAACTTTTCAATTAAATCTATCTTACGAGACATATTTACGCGGATCAAAAATCTGGGGATCGAATTAATGGTTGGACAATGAAATGGGGATTTTTTTTAAATCCCCAAATTTCGTACCCCGAATTAAATTGGCACATTTTCACCTAAGAATTTCCGGAGCAAGATCCATTTGTTTAACCCAATGTTTAGCTGATTAAGTCATTTGATGGAAAATGTTATGCATTTCTTATACCTATAAAAATTATTTTTGTGAAAAAAACTATCTCTGACTCCTTACTTAACATATTGTATTTTTTAACGTTGTTTTAGAAGTTTTATCTGAGCTCTGACCCACGTTTTTTTATGTATACAGCACTGAATATCCTGTAATTTTTACTTAGTTATTTTAATACTAGAATTAACTTTCTATGTACCTGAGAAATATTCTTCCTTGTCTCACAGACCATATAAAATAACTAATTTGATGAATACATCTCAATTCAACCCTTTTTGAGCCAATTACAATCAAATTAATTTGGGGGGTTTTGAAGTGGAGGTCAAAATTTTGGTAATACGAAAATATGGGGATTTTTTCCGAAAATCCCCGAATTTCGTACCCCGTAAATATGTCTCCTAAGGTATTATGTAATCTATATGTTACACCGACATCATACCTGTATAATCTTTCCCCTTCTTTCCTTATGAGTTATTGAATTGGGCGTGTGGGATCTTGGGAGTATTTTCATTATGTCATGTGTTCGAGTATTGAATCGTAATTTTGGTAATTAAACATATTTTCTCAATATAAATTGATTTTTGTATTTCTACAAAAGGGACCATCCTGTGTAGGTCTGAATTTTTCAGGCGATTCTACGTTTTGGCTTCCCCTCAGATCGTACAGTGTGGCCTTTTTAGAGCATTTGATTATAGAATTGATCGTTATATTTTCTGTTCATTTTGTATAATTCACTGTACTATTTGAAAAGTTTTGAATAAAAAAAACATGTGTCAGAGGTAAATTTACTAACAAGATCGTGAAACGCTTTAATGCGACACCTCCGCAGGAATACCTTACTTTTCAGCACTTGATAGACACTCTACATTTATCTTTAAGCCCTTACAGTTTCACGGAAACGACTGCTTCAAGAGCGGTCTGACAGAACAATATCATTATCTTAGTTTATCCCGTTAGCTCACTACTTCTAGATTCTACTAAACAAACATGGCTTCACGATCTAGCTTGGCCTGGTGTTTACTGTTTTTGCTATCGTCTTTAAATAGTTCAATCTCTCTGAAAGCACTCTAAATGTTGGCCTATCTATTGGTACCTGATGGTTACCTGATTATAATCTAATGCTTCGTTACATTGTCGGCTGGGTGGTGTAATAGTTTCATTTACGCCTCCCATGCGGCAGACCGGGGTTCGCTCCCCGGCTGTGGCGAGTCGGTCAGTCACCAGACTGCGTCTGGTACTGCTTCGGCTAGAAATGAACACTCTCTGGCTCGTAAGATTAGCCCCCTATAGCTAGTTAAGTACCTCGGTACGGAGTGGCTCAGGGTTACAGAAAAGTTGGGGACCAGACGCTGCGGCGGAGGACGCTACGGCGGAGGACGCTACGGCGAGGATGGTAAGGCGGAGATTTTCCAAAAGGGATGGACGCTACGGCGGAGCCACCAGATCTTCACAATCTCACATTACCATGGACGCTACGGCGAAGATACGGCAGAGTCTTTGTGTATTGTGCCCTGAAAAGCAATCACATGCTTTCTAGTTTGTTCGCCCGACACACAAACAGTAAAGGAATAAAAGTTGAATCAACCCCTGCAGCCCTTGAAGAGATTAGCATTTTTAACATTTCGCATAGAAATTGGCGAAAATATGCAAAATTGTGCAGTTTCTTAACTCTTATCCTAAACGGCAGTTTAATTTCATAACTATAGAAGATTGATTCAATAAAAACTGTCTACCGTCTATTTAGGGCCATAGACATTCGTACAATTAGGTACGATTTCTCAGCTTCCGATTTGTGTCATTTCCAAGTGTATTCTTTAATTTAGGAGTGACCTAAATTTACATTCCATTTTCCTTCGTTATATTCTGGTGCACATACTTCAATACTGCTATATTTAGTAAACTATTTAAGGAAGTGAAGAATGAATATTTGAATAACGGAGAGGCAATGAGGCATTTATAAAACAATTGATTAGAATGGTTCCTTTATATCCTCGTCACAATTTTGAATATATTTACAATAGCCACGATAAAGATCACAATTGAATTGAAAAATAAACTTAATGTCGATATTACTAACACAAAATATTGCATGTTTATAGGTTACAGGAAAGTGTCGAAAACGGCCGAAATTTTCACAGCTTCACTACGAGAAAGAAATTCAACAATGCTACTTTTACTTGCATATACACTTGGATGTATTCTCGTGAACTGTAAAGGTAAATTTAAACTTTTTTACTTTGTTTGTACTAAATTCTTTCAGATACTTGGTCACAAAATATTACCTAACTTGAAAAAATGTCTATTGAATTGTTTTTGACGTTATAACGGCCTCAAATGTAAAGACATAATTTTATACTATTTTGTCCAGAAACAAGTGCAGTCATCCCCCGATTTACCGAGTCCCCCGATTTACCGGGCCTCATTCCGTTCAAACTCCAGTATTTCCAAGGCAACTGTTAAATTTTGTTGTCAAAACTATTTAATACAGGCGGACTAACACCTTTAACTTATTTAACATTGTTCTAATGACGAAAAGACGGTATATGGACACATAAGACGGAATATAGCCGTATAAGAGACAATTTAGACCCGATTTCGGCCCCGAATGGCACTCCCCCGATTTACCGGGTTCCCCGATTAACGATTTACCATGCATATTTGCTTTCCCCCGAAAAGCCCGGTAAATCGGGGGATGACTGTACTTTCAAATCGAACATGGGAAATTGCTCAAGCTTTCTGCCTTTTATGTGCACCACAAAGACCGGACATTTTGATAAACCCATTCTTTTACTGAAGTCGTTTTACCAAACAGTGTTGTTGAAACTATTCGTGGAGCAACTTAGATACGTCACTGTTATTGCGTGAGTGCGTGACTTTGAATTTTAATATAAGGCGAATTGTCACGGCTGCTTATATAGTTAAGCGTAGTTCGTAATCATAGTAGAATTAGCTGGTTATGGCCTTATATACCATTAGCATATACAATGGTTCTTAAGTTATGTTTTGCAACTTTATTCTCAGTATAAAACTATGCCTTAAAACTGTTCAAAATTTCAATCATGTATTTACCTAGCAACACACAGGTTGGATTCCCATTGAAAGTGATCTGACGATAAACTACGATCTGGAGAACTACCCTCTAGAGATACGGACTAACAGTTTGCTAGGGAGTGGTAAGACAATCAAACTGTTCTTTCTCACCGCTGAGAATACTCGGGCTGGGGAAGTTAACATCTTCTTCGGATCTTATCCACAGTACAGGCTCTATTTCTGCAACGGCACAGCGACGGACTTTCCAACAGACCTTCCTTCCGAAAGAGAAAAGACGTGGAGAATAACCTTATCTCAAGTTCCAGGTGTAACACGCGTAGTGTTACACTGTAACAACGTGGAGGTCGTCAACGTGGTCCTATCAGACACAACGTGTCATACAAGCGACTGGAGGAATTATTGGAGCCTAGACGTGGAGAAAGTAAGGTTCCCGGATGAATTATCACCAAACTTCTACAGACAAGGTAGATAAACATTTTATTTCATGTTAGCTTGACCGACAATTTTACAATTGTAAATAAAATACCCCATGAACTGGAATAGTAATACACTTCAACATTGGATCTTGCCAAGGGCGAGAGCCAAAGCCAAGTGCCGCGTTTTCGTCAAAACATTGCCATTGGCTCCTCACACAAGAAGTAAACGGCACATTCAATACGTTAGAAAAATACAAATTTTATATCAAGAATAAAACATACTTCCTGAAAAGAGACATAATAGCAAACTACCGTTCCCTCTATTAGGTATAAGAGCACCAACAACTTGCAGACAAAGTCTAGGGTGTTGGGGAGATGAATCATTCAATTCAAGAGCAATATCGGGATTTAACCGTCTAGGACATCTCGATTCTTTGGAAAACTTGGTGGAAGAGTGCCACATATACGCTGAAGAAAACGGCTGGACTGTGTTTGCAGTTCAGAATGAACGGGAATGCTTCACATCAGCGGATGCGCGGGAAACTTACCAAAAATATGGTAAAGTGGGTGGGTGTCAAAATGGGAAAGGAGGATACTGGGCATCGGATGTTTATGAGATTACTCCACCCCCATGTTCAGGTATGGGTTAACTAAAATCTGCGTAATGGTGAGCACGCGAGGTATGTTGACCCGATATGGAACTCAGGAAAAACAACAGTCAATTAATGATGCATTTTCCTTAAACCTAGATATCAATAGAAGTTAGAGCAAGCAGGTACCAATTAGGTACTTGATAGTTTGGTAACAGCTTTCCAACTGTCTAAAAATGCAATAAAACGACACCGACGCAGCATCCGTGGTAATTGGAGATAGTGAGTATCTGCCGTTTAACCAATTCTTTTTTAAAACCTGAAAATCTTCGACGCACCGTTCTGTCGGCGCGGAGTGAGAAAGCTTCTAGAAGCTACTTAGTTTCCAAGCTCGTATCTATATATGTCTACCAACCCCCTTACAAGTTCCAAGCTCATAGCTCTCACACATCTATCCGGCCAGAGCCAACAATTCACAGACTCACATAATTCTATAACTAGGGCCTATGTTACCATTGATTTTAACTTACAAATTGATTTTAACTTACAAATTATAAAAGAGAGACTCCCTCATGAGATATGCAAACTTCACTGGAGAACCGCAACAAAGTTTAAAAGAAACACCGGTCCTGGTCCTTCGAATAAGTCTGCAATCAACAAAACAGTCGGATATTTGTTCATCCAGACAGCCAAGGTCTTGTGAGGTGACAGCCAGTGCCCAGCAGAAATGGTCATGATACCAAAGAGATAAGTGGAGAGAAGCGTGACTGCCATTTCGAGTTGACTCAGTTTCTTTGAGTGCGACAAGATGCGAGTTTAACTCCTTAATGCTTGTGTAGACCTTAAATATTAAACGTTTGTTACAGTAATCCTATTCAGATAAGATGTAATTACCGGGCGATGCACGGCTCTCTCTACGTTTCAAAGCAACAATTAGCCTGAGGTCCCCAGGTAAAGATGTAATTGCAACTGGAGAATTGACGTTGCTCAATGAAAATAAATATGCTATGTTAGCATGTAATTGTATCAAGAGCTGCAATGCGGGCACCTTTCAAAGTAATCCCTGTTTTTTTAATACTTGATATTTCGTGAGATGATAACAGAAACAACTCAATGAAGTCAATTTGAGAATTCAGGACTTTTAGGGTAGTTATTAACTTTTTTGAGTACCCCAAGAATTGACTCGAAAATTTTCACTGCGCTTGAGGGTTTGCAGGATTGAATAAAAAGTCCAGAGATGCAACGTTTGGCAGCATTTCTGCTAGCAACCATTCTCATCAACTGCGGAAGTAAAAATCGAAAATAGTTCTTCAATTTTTAGTATTGTCTTTAAGTTATGATATTCACAGTAGATGGTCGACAAACACGCACTTAAGGTTTGCAGAATGGAAACTGGGGGGCTGACAGATTGCAGGGCGGCAAAATACAAGAAAAAGAAATTTACAAGAAGCATGGAAAAGGAACAGAAATAAAAAATTAAGATAAAGTGCAGTTTCAGTTTCGCATGAATATGTTTTAGCTTGAATTTGGTTTTAGCTCAAAGTTGGGGGAATTGATATCTTCAGAGGGAATTGATATCTTCAGAGAAATACTTACTTTTTTTTACTTTGGGCGATCCTCGATCGAAAACTGCTCCACGATGTTTCTCCAAACTGTACGATCGAGCATCACACCCCTAAGGTCACCAATCTCTACTCCAGCATCTCTTGCTGTACTGTGTCTAAGAATGTTAGTGGCCTACGAACACGCCCCGTTTGGGGTAAGCGCCAAGGCAGCACAGAGGAGATGATCTGGTCATGGGCCCTCATGCAATGACCGGCAAAGCGTGCTCGGCGTTGAGCAAGGACCGTAGCAATAGAAGGAAGGTCCCCGTAGATTCTTTTAAGGATCTCGATATCATGTCATATTTACCGTTTACCACCCGATGTTGATAAACTTTTGTCCCCTTTTAAAGAAATCCGACATAGCACGTAGTTTTCGATTAAATTGAATAATGTGTCGTTTTTTAGTTCATGCTACTTAAAAATCGTGCCTTAAATCATAATCCAAAGGTCTATACCTTTAACATATCTCGAACATTCGCACTGACTTGTAACAAAGCAGCCAATGATACTGTCAAATGTAAATTTATCTTTCTTTCATTCCATAGAACTTAATCCACTCCACCCCTACAAATATCTACTTGAATCGATACAAGTTTGATATTGGGAATAATCACTTGGTGAGGTATTTCAGCAGGTGCACCATGTTCGTACCCTGAGAACTAAGTGGACGAGGTGTCAGTTTTTCTATTTACCAAGATGATGTACTTTATAGCTTATCATAGGCCACGATTGCAATCTTTGACGAAAGTAAAATTACCTGGGCCAGACAGAAAAATGGAAAGTCATCACTGTAGAGTGTCAAACCAGTGGCATGACAGAAAAAAGGGGGTTGAGGGAACAAACTCATAATGTAATTACCTGCGAGGCCTGACAAAAAAGAGGGCTTTTACCGTTGAAGAAACAACCTCAGAATGTCACCAGGTGCCGCAATCAGACGTTTGTGACTTCTTGGAGGTGTGCTTCAACCGCAACTACCATAAGCTAATAGCTTTTTTAAGGGTGGATGATCTTCAATTCGAATTCAGCCAATCTTTGTTTTTCAAATGTTGATATGATTGGATTTTCTGTTCATAAGTTAGTTTGACGTCAATTTGACAATTTGTAATTAATATTAAGTAACTAAGTTTTTCGTATCAGTAAAAGTCAAGTCGAAGGCCTTAATAAACAACATTCAGAAGCTGGCATGAGACAAAAATCAACAATACAACTTTTGGTTGTCTTTTCCCTCGGATGCATTTTCAAGGATTGCAAAGGTTAATTTATTTGATCAAGTGTACGATCTGCAAAGACTAATTGACAAAATTTACTTTTTATGCAACCGAAAAAAGTAGCTTATGATAGTGAAACTCCTACAAAAAATTGGAATCATTCTTGGAAAAACAGTTTTGTAACCTATAATGCGCAATGAACACATATGAATAAAATCATGAGTTGACCCAAAGTAAAACATTCCCCGCAGCAGAGGCAGATTCGAATTGTAGGAACAGTTTAGGATGCTGGGGGGACAGTACTCATGACAGAGCTATATCAGGTGATATTCGTCTTGAAGGAAGCCATGATAACATCATAGAGGCATGCCACAACTTTGCCAAGGAAAATGGCTGGACTGTTTTCGCAGTGGAGTTTCGAGGGCAGTGTTTCACATCAGCAGACGCAGAAAGTACTTACAAGAAACACGGAGAGAGAGATTTTTGTGAAGACGGCACCGGAGGAGCTAACGCTATGAATGTTTATAAGATAGTTAATTGTCCAGGTAAAATTTCAGTCAAAGTTAAGAGTACATTCGTAAGTGATATTGGGATATTCAACCAGAACCTGCCCAAATTCGCCTTCGATAAATTGATACTTACTTATGAAGGTTGCATAATCTTGTCGACTCATCTGGTAACCCTCTCTGACCCTACTAACTACTTCTTACTTGTAGCTTTTTGACTTTAACTCATTCTAAGACACAAATTTGGAGCTTTTTTCCTTAAGGGTAGTCCTCAGGCATCGCAGCTAGATACTACTTATACTACATACATCAATATTATTGAATCGGTTTTTGAACTTAGTTTTTAGCTACCGCAAACTGTATCCATGGGATAGGAAGGTAATTGTTGCTAATCTGTATCCCCATCTTTATAGAAGGTAGTAATTTATTTTAGTTTCAATGGAACAAATAATTAGACAGCTAAACTTAACAAATTGAAGATTTAGTAAATTAAAACTCTAACCACTAACACTATCTCGATATTAACGTTTTGAAGTTAATAGTTTGAAACTCTATGAAACATGAAATATGTTGCGATCGCTTAACTACAGGAGCAAGGTTGACATTATAATACTCAAAAGTAGAGATAAGACAAAGCACAGGACCAAGGAAGGGCAGGACCATGAACTGATCTGTATCTCAGGGCTATACCTTTATTAAATTTATTGCCTCGAATTTGCTCATGTTCTTTAAGGATGACTCGTTATCCTCAACTTAGATATCAGAAAAAGATCAAAGCACAGTAATAAAAACTGTGTTAGAGAGAAAGAGCATGTCAAAGTAACAACGGTTATTATAGTTTTTATACGACTAATGTAATGATAATATAAAATGTTTTTTAGAAGCTATTATCAAACCGAGATATTCTTACACGTTTAAAGACCTGAATCCCAATGGATCTGTGGCGGCACTCTCACTGCACTGTGGCAGCACTTTCGCGGCAGTATCATTCATACTAAGTCTACTTTAGATTATACCTTTTCGAGGATTCAAAAATTGTATATGAATAGCCATTAGCCTTACTAGATACTAACGTATAATAATAACAATGTGGATCAGTGATACGTCCAGAGGACGAGCTTCCTGCTAGTTTAATATAAAGCACGGAGAGAAATAAACTTACCTGACAAAGATTTGAGAACAGTCGAGTTCAGAAGTTTCACTCTCTCCTCCAAGGTTCCCAGTTTTAGTTGTTTGGAAAGTTGGTGAGTGTCCAGACCACAGAGCTGACATACTCCGAACTCTAGATCAAACAGGATCTTTCGGACAAAACTGTGACTGTTTGACTTTACTCCGTACCTGAATGACAAAACATTATATTCGTTATCTGGAAAGTAACGACAAAAGCAAAAAGCTAAAAGTAGTCAATTGGAATTATATAAGTTGCTTTAACAGAATACAGATTATAAGTGTCAACTGTCATTTGTAAATATGAATATAAAGAATAGTTATCGAAGATGATGTAACACAAATAAAAGTACCTCTGAGAGCACTCGAGAGAACAGAACCGACCCTGGAAAGGCAGTTTAGACAACTCCAAGTTAGAGTTCACCCCGACTCTCTCCTCCCCCTTCACTCTAAACTTGAGTCTACTAACCACCTCTCCACAGTGTGTACACAGAGGGTCGCCTTCCTTTGAAAACTTTTGTTCTATATCCACTGTTTTTCTTCCGACGCTTAATTTTCTAGTTTTTATTGAACTGCCTGGAGCTTCCTTTGTCGTTTTGTCATCTGTTTTTACTCCTAAAATGAATATTGTTGACGCGATTGTAATTAAATAAATACTAAAGGAAACAAATTCACTAACAATACTCGTAAATAGATACTAGTATATACGAGTATCTATCTATATTATATAAATACTTGATACCTCTAAAATTTCTTGTAGTAGAAAAAGTTCGGTCCTCAAAAATCTTCCTTAAATCCTCATCAAGATCTGCGATGATCTTGTTATGGAGACAAGTTTGAGTAGATTTACTGATTCCAGCCCAGTGTTGAGCAAAGTTTCGAGCTGATACCAGGAGTTTGGGGTTGTTTACAAGGAGACTGGAGTAGGGAGGAGTATCCTCGTCAAGAAGATCCTGGAGTAAGCAGTGCTCCTCAAGGTACATTCCTGAATGAGAATACTGAATAGTCATAAGTTTCACCTCTCTTTTTAATTCGACTCCGCAGAAAACACTCACTCTGTCATCAGAACTTAAAGTTTAGGTTGTCTTCAAGTTTGGTCTGAATAACTGACCTAGGCTGTAAATAACTAGGCTTAAGACAAACCTGCATAATCGTAGAAATATACCCTATCAGTGTGAGCACTAACAGAGAACTGAAGAGAGTCGACAGTGTTATCATTGAACAAGTCCGTATCAGAACACTCCTCCTCCTCCTCCCCCATCATGTTATCTACCTTCTCCGTGTCCTCCTGACTGGGATCTATACCAGAATCTGTAGAGGACACAGGTTGACTGTCTTCATCAACAGATATAGAGGGCAGGGTGTCCTCAGGAGTCACCAGCGTACATGGTTCTTTTAACTCGCTGTCATTTTTCGAGGTTAAAGCTTCGTCTAGCGTAATGAAGGAAGGATGATCTTCTTTGTGAATTGTGGGTTCACCCAATTTTAGAGTCGAGTTTTTCTCGTCGTCCTCAGAAGATTCTATGTCGATGACCGGAACATCTTTCTTGAAATATTTACTAGTCCGATATCTATCTACCTCTTCTCTCTCTGATCCTCTCACTCTTTTCTTATGTTTGCCTTTACTTTTCTCTTTTTCTATTTCACTCTTTTTAGTCTTCTCATACCTAGACATTCTAAGTTTATCTCGTCTGTTTTCTGCCTGACTCAGAATCTCATCTACTCTAGAAGTGTTTTGTGAGGAGGGAATGTTGGAGACAGAAGAGGATGAACCGGTTTTGGAGGAGGAGGTTCTGGGTTTGGAGACGCGGGGGTCTACAAAGTCTTCATCGACTGAGATGTTAAGGAAGGGAGTGAGTTTGGTTTGACCTGGGCAGAAGGAAAGAGAGGAGGAGAGGGAGGTGGTCTGTTTGGTAGGGGATTTATTCTTGTTCTGAAATGAATATGTTAAGGCACTTAATGTCCTTTTTTATCACTACTAAAAAAATGAAAGTAAAATCCTTCACACCAGAAAAACAAAAAATTTTTAATAAAAGAACCAATGAGCAGGAGTTCGTTTATTCATTGTTTGACAAACAGACCTGTCGACTTTTAAGAGAACGTTTGGTTGGTGAGGAGCCAGTACAAGCAGCCATTACAGACTTGATATCATCGTTATCTGCTTCCTCTGTGTTCATGTCACCTCCTTCTCCTTCTAGAGTCTTACCTACCACGTCCACCTGCAACGATCTAGAATGTTCTCATATTTTCAAGGATAACAAACATTCATCTACTCTACTCTATACTGGAATGTTCTGGAATAATTTGGACAAGATTAAACAATTTCGAAGACAGGCTGACCTTCCTGTTGAGCTTCTTCCACAACGTTTCATCAAGAGTACCGAGCCCGATAAGATAGTAAACATTCACAGCGTTCTTCTGGGATATCCTGCCGATAAGTCATATTACATCCTGCCACCACTGCAAAAAAAGTTGCATGGCGGTAGGATTCCTACTTTAATTAAAAATCGTTCTCACTGAAATTTTTCTGACAAACGAAGTTCAAATACAATATATTTGCGATTCTAAATTTGTTCAGTTAAAACTATATCTGCACCTGTGTGCTCTGTCCTCTGCTTGGTGTAGGACACCCGGAGACCAGTGTAACTCACAGAACACCACCAGAGAAGCAGCCGTCAGGGTCAGTCCAACTCCCGCCGCTTGGATACCTGTGTGACAACCAATCAGAAAGCAGCATATTGATCACGTCATACAAAATAACCAATCATAGAGCGGAACCGCTTGCTCACCTATGCGACAATCAATGAGATTATAGTAATATAGTTCGAATGGAGAGTGAAACTAAATCCGGTAATCTTCATTGGACAATTTTTTGGGGGGAGCTGGAGGCGACCACGATTTTTTGACCATTCGACTAACGTCCAGATGTCATGGTCAAATTTTAAATATTACTGAGGTCTAATGATCAACATTTTTCATGGTCATGGTTCTTGACCATTGACCTAGGGCAACTTCCACGGTGCCATGGTCACATTCGTAATTTGTTCAACTGCCTATAAGTTTAAGTTATGTATCAGCAAGGTGTGAAAATGCTCTTTCCATACGATTTTTTACTCTCATCTAAGTTATCTTTCAGAGCTAGACGCTAAACAAAGTAACACGAATCTGCTCTCAGCCAATTAGGCGTAGGTACAACTATATAGAAGCTTGATAATGATTTTGTACCTCGTGATTCTAGGTTATGGATTAATGAAGATTCCTGATTGGCTCCTTTAAATAAAGTTCAATCACAATGCAGCTGGCTATTGGCTATCGTATATCACATGGCATCCTATTTTTCACCAGTCCACATCATACTGTTTGGTAGCTATTGAAAGAGTCGAATGATCATAAGTAAGTTTTACGAACACGATTACTTATCTACTTGTTGAAATGTCTCCACCTTGACAGAAAACAGACGACCGTGACATAAAGTACATGACAAAATGCCAATGACGTTCATTTATTGTACTGCCGCGTGAGGAGATTATCAATTACCATTATGTCAGCATCACGGAAAAGTAGTCAATCTGTTAACTTGTTGAGATCTTATACAGTTCGTCTATCAAAACTTAGAAATTACAACTTGTCACTGATTGAAAATATAGCATCACTAGTATCCGGGATAGAGTTAACTAAATGTACGATTACGATGTAAAATATGTTTGATAAATGCAACAGTTTGCTCATTAGCAATAGATGTCAATCAACAAATTCTAATTTGTTGTAGTTTTACCTGATAATCCTCGATCCTGGGATAAGGCAAATGATCGACATTTTTCTTATCCTGAGCTTCCAAAGTTTAAACCAAAACTCACTAAACTAACTAAATCTTTACACTCACTCAAAAGAGCTACTTTGCAGGTTTCTTCCGTCTGGAACTTCCTGACATACTCCTGCCTCAGAACTGAACTGACACTTCCGTCAATCCTGATGTATTGAGTCTTACTCTCCACCAGCTCCTGCTCTATAGCGTCCAACATGGCTATATGGTGTGCAAACACCAGGAACTTGCTCCCCTGATTGGGTGGTTACTGTCACGTGTTTAGAATACAGCGCTCTCATTGGTTAGGTGTGATCCTAGGTCAAGAAGCTAGCAATAACTTTCATAGCTCCAATTTATCGATCATCATTGAATAATTTCCATACAGCACGTTTGTTGAACACTGCCGTTACCTGCTTTAACATTTCCTTGATGTACTCGACACTAGACGGTATTTTAGCCAGGGCAGTCTGCTGGTAGAGCTCCATAACAACTTTTCTTGTTTCAAACTCACTCACTTCGTCACACCTCTTTAGTTCTTGTAACCTGGGTTGAAATTGTACTGGTGGTCAGTCCGATTAGATCATGAAGAATGTTAAAAAGTGGTCGTATAATGAAGCAAGGGTCACGGTCCCTAGGATAAAACGGGTGAAATCATCAGTATGAGATAACTCCTGGCGCATAGCCAGACAAGTAGTTGAATCTTTCCTAATCCCCTGCGAGGGAACTGGCCGTTCCAAACCGTTTCTACCCCCGCCTTCTGCCGTATCCCCTTCAACCTCCAAACGAATTTATAAATTAAAGCTCTTAGAAACAGATAGTTGAAAAAAAAGTTGTCCCTTAATCTTTCTCAAGAAAAAAGTCACATTCTGTGACTCACATATTGAGCTGACTTCTCGAATGAGCAATTTTATGAGCAAGTAACGTCCAAAAGACAGTCAAAAGTTAAAACCCTCTTTAGCCCCTCATATCTGACACCTTATAGAGGTAGTAAACCAACGCTCTAAATCCCTTCTAGCCCCCGCACTCTACCAAACCTCCGTCCCTTACCTCAACTTGCACTTCTCTACCTCCTTCATGGAACTAGGAGGGAGGTCGAACGAGACTTTCTGTCTCTGTTTAGCAGGGAGCTGAGTCAGAACGTTACACTTCAGTCTCCTAACCATCACATGACTCGTTAGAAGATGGTGCAGTTCATCTAGGTTCGAAGCTCCGCTCACGTCGAACCTTTTCAGACGGTAGTTGTAGTGCCCTGGTGTAAACTCTATGTTATCATTGGTTAGTTAGCGTCACGTGGCTAACATGTTGCGTTTTGATTGGACGATGACTTTAGGAAGGCAACGCTTTAATTTGCTGATATCATTTACGAGGTCGGAACTTAATCTATTATCACCAGATTTTACCGAAGCGGGCAATCCCTTTAAAGCTTAACCCAAGTTATCTTTCTACAAGTAATGTCAGGTTTAGAATATTACGGAGCAAAGTTTGCAAATTAATCACAATTTTCCCACAAACCCCGCAAATAGGAAGGTGGTGTGGTAGAAACCAGAGAATTATGATGATTGAGACATGGAAATGAATTGCTAACGATCTCTGCGGTGCGGTCGCTTCACCACAATATATCACAATGGACCACAATCAAATATTGATATATGTCATCATTTACTTTGAAAATACGGATTGACCAAAAGTTCGCCAGAAAATGACCAACATAAAACCACGGACAGGTCAATATTGATCACGATTAACCGCTAACGGAGGGTTTGAAAATATAACATTAAATTCACCTTGGCAGAATTTCTCGCAGTATTTAGTGTAGGATCCGAAGAAGCCGGGTTTTATACTGTTGATCTGTGTGAAGAGCTGAAAAGATTTAATTCTTCGTCAACTAGATGTTACTGCTAATTTACAGGGTAATTAACAGGGTAATTATCAGGGTAATCAACTAAGCTCGTGCTGATCCTGATAAATATCTAGGATATCAAACTTGGAACCTTGATTCTCTCCAGCAGATTACGAAGTTAACATTTCATCAAATTAGCCGAAAGTACAAGGCATTAGAATTTACAATCCCTGTATTGTTGGTATTGTTAGTAGTAACATCCAACTTTGTGATAACTTTCCGGGATATACCCGGTCGTCAAGACAACCGGATGAGTGGTTGACAGGCGGAAATCAAACTCTCTTATTGGCTAGTTACTATTACGTGACAAGATAATGTCATCCGATTGGTGATTGCTTTTTCGCGACATAATCAAAGGCCGGGTATCACACATAATATGACTATTACTTTTATTGCTGATATTCGATTTGTAGCGCAATAATTTGTATTTCGATTGAACGTGATACTACTTTAGAAAACAGGCTCCTTCGTCAAATCAAAAAACCGGGACCGTGTGCCTAAAAACACGCGACTTAAATCTTAAAAACATGGTAGCGTGATTTCCTCAATCAGAATATATTTCACGTCAATTTGCAACGTCTCGCCTCAGCATCGCTAGCCGAGCCCTGACAAAAAATATTAGTTCTAATAGTTGTAATCTAAAAATAGTTGTGAAATAAAAATGCAGGAAATGTAAGCACGGGGGTAAGTAATGGTATGGTAAGTTTTGTCACGAGTTCAAACTTATTATAATTATTCAAATAAGGACAAATAAGATCTTCTTTGCATAATCGGCAAAGCTTTCGAACGTTTCCTTTTCAAACATATGGCTTTTGTTTGAAAATAAACCACGAAAATATTTCCTTGTGTTTGACAAATACCTCTTCAGGTCTAGCTAAAGCAGGAGTTCCCGTCAACAATATCCGCCTCCTTGCACTCATCAGCAGCTTCACTACGTGTTTCGTGCGAACACTCTTCCAGTTCTGGGACATTATGGTCGGTAATTGATTATAGTCGGTAATTGATTATAGTCGGTAATTGATTATAGTCGGTAATTGATTATAGCCGGTAATTGATTATAGTCGGTAATTGATTATAG
>JH154468.1:61900-71961 GCA_000226015.1 Mnemiopsis leidyi | reverse complement strand
GAAGGACAGATTACCTAGATTGAAAGATGAATGTAACAATATTTTAAACGTTCAGCCGGACAATTTTAATTAACGACTTATCCACACCATTTGTAAAACACATGAACGTTGTACGAATAAAGGTCGCATATACAATATAATAATGGCGACGTTATGCAGAGTCAAGAGATTTGAAACAAACAATGAAAGAAACGCGCGATTGTGTTCAAACTTTGCGCGTGCAGCGTGTAGTTTTTAAATCTTGCATCGAACGGCGGCATTAATTCGCGCGTCTAACACGTGCAGAACAATGAAATTGACCGGAATGACGTCTGGTTAGTGGTTTGCGATATGCGAATTGCGAGTTGTGTATTTCTATTCCTCATTCCGCGAATTGTAATAACAATAAGCAACGGCATGATACGGGAAATTCAGCGGTCGCCTGACACAGTGAAAGCGGCCGCAATTCTTGTTTCGTTGACAGTCGTTCGCGGAGGCAACGAAACGAGCTAAATTATTGTAGAAGTATTTTCCTCATCCTCAGCTACTTATACACTGTCACTCAAATTATTTGTATAATAGTAGTGTTGAAAGTATTAACTGTCTGCTTTTTTCACCTTGCGTTGTGGGAGGGGGATACGAAATTAGAGTAGAAAAATACGTCGATTGCCAGGGTTATAGTTTAGTAGTTAAAGATATTGAAATATAACAATTCTAGGATTATGAAGTACATACTAGCAGGGGTGGCTGTGTCATGATTCACGTAAAAATGAAATTCTCGCTGTCTGTTTTTAATTATTCTGAAAACCAATAACTCCAACCCAGTCTCTGATAGTGATACTACTGTATTCCTATTTGAAGTGCTTAGTTTAAAAATTTTTCAACAATCACTCCATTGTTTGAGTCTCAAGATAACCATTATTTTAACTGATCTGTACCTAAGATCTGTTGAATTTGCATTTAAAATAAAACAAGCATATAAAATCTAAAGAAATGCCCTATCTTAATAACCTGCAGTATATTTGGCTGCAATAAAAAGCAACGATTATATAGTGTGCTACATTGCAGGCTTTACATTTCTGAAATAATGCTGTATGGAATGAGCAATGTGTTTAGTAATTGGGGCAACGTCATAACAACCATATTATTGGTGTCATAAGAACCAAATTTAACAGCCAAGTCAACAACCAAATTGTTACCCAACAGGAAACACATAAATAAATGTTACATCAATTAAAACCACACCGGTATTAGATGATAATTGAGGTGATTTCAATAGTCTACAGGGCTCTAACCACAATTAACAAGTTCCAATTTGCAGCAAAATCATGATCAAGTCATGGGGAGTTGTTGATTTAATAATGAATCTAGAATATAGACAACTCATATCATATGCATATGTTATTTTCTTGTTTTGCCTATATAGTCGACCGATCTTGACGATTTTACCCTAAACTGTTGAAGCCAATTAGAAAGGTGCTTTCCTGGATAGTAGGTATCATAGAGCACAGTATTCACTAATTCTAATCGTATCTAACTAGCATTGCTAATGTTTTCAGCATGTTATTATTATTACTTAATTTGCTAATTCTTCGAGTAACTTAACTTTAATAAAGCTATTTACAGATTATGTGATAACATCAACATATTATAACACCTTGGGTAACATAAGTTACAGAATTGTACTTGAAGTGATAACTGATAAGGTGTGATATTTTCGTAAATAATAATGTTCGCAATACCGTATATACTACAGAAAGCTTGTTTCGCGAACACACATCACCTTGAATCTAAAGAGCAGTAAGATATAGGAAAAATCAGTAAAGACCATCGCCCACCGAACGGAAATAATTCACGTCATCATTACTTAAACCTCTAAAACGTCATCTAGGAAATCATCATGTATCGCCTAGAGATGTACTAACATACATAGGTTAGATATTGGCCATTTTACTAATCGCTTAAATGATTAACTCCATAACCTAAGGGAAAACCAGCAAATTTGTAATTTTTAGTAATCAAAAAAGGCTCATATCGTGTACGATCTAAGAACACTAGCTGAAACGATCAACATAAAACGTCATTAAACGTCATTCCTCTAACATGACGTGTCGATTTGATGAAGCTAATACCAGGCCATGTTGTGATATATATCGAGAACTACATAGGCACACTTATGTTTTATCTAACTTTTAAAACCATGCGTCTGGAAAGACTGCAGAAACTCCTGTGATTGGTATTTAATTGCGAAATTTAGGTGATCGAATCGCTGTAATATCTAGACTCTAGAGTTCTGTTCAGCCTCCACTTTCGTTAACTTTGCAAGAGCCAACTTCTCTTTGTTACGACCTACGTCATAAATTTACAATGTATTCGAACATGCTTACTCTGAACTTGCTTTCGGGCGGCATTTTAAAGAATAAACTGTGCTCCTTAATTTTACAAGATAGTTCAAGTTCTACAATATTATGTGCATTACTTAGGATCGCTCGGCTCTAAACATACCCAATTCGGCAATTCTGTAAGTTATAAGACTATCCCTTTACTCATAGTCCTCTAAACCTACCCACTATTCGGTTTGCTAACTACGGGATTATACTATTTCAACTGTTCAGGATAACAGATTTGTATGAGAGAGGTAAGGCAGATCACAGAGAGGTAGTTACTACTACCTGCTTGTCTATAATAGACATAATGGCGACTTATTAAGTAATGATAGCCATGCCAGCTATAGGTGATTCAGCGCAGTCTGCTAAGCTGCGGAGCTAACAAAGCGTGCTGCCTGGATTGCCAAGATAGCATTAACGTTTAAGTAGTTTGACTTTGTCGTAAAGTGGAGTTTGAGTTTAGTTCACAGGAGAATGAGAAACGCTATTCGTGGAAAGTTTGATTTCGGAAGTGACAGAAACCAATCAATCAAAATAAAGAAACGAATTGGCATGTCAGAATTGTTTTGCGGTAAATCAAAATAGTTTTGCGGTTTATCAAAATAGTTTTGCGGCATATCACACTAGTTTTGCGGCATAACGAAATAGTTTTGCGGCATGTCGAATAATTTTTGTGGCATATTGAATTGGTCTTGCGGCATATCAAACTAGTTTTGCAGCATATCAAAATAGTTTTGCGGAATATCGAATTAGTTTTGTGGCATGTCAGAATAGTTTTGTGGCATGTCAAAATAGTTTTGAGGCATAACAAAATAGTTTTGAGGCATAACAAAATAGTTTTGCGGCACATCAAAATAGTTTTGAAACATATCAAAATAGTTTCGCAGATTTCTTCCAAGGGTAACGTTCCTCATTAACTATAAATATTAATTTTGCATTAACTAGTTTAACGCCAACATATGTATCAATTGTAATACTTACTACTGTTAAGTGCTTAAGTGTAAATTTAAATGTTTTTGTCTGTCCACAAATTTCTTACGGTTAACTTTTCGTGTATCACTGGAAAGTATGGGTATTAGGTAAAGATTCATGAAACTTTTGTGCACTAATAGGGTACCATGTTTTGTTGATAGACAAGGATTTACAGGACAGGACAGTAGCCTTTAGGCTAGAAGCATAGTTTCCGAGTAAACACGCACATCGTTTAATTGTCAAGTTTCATGGTAGCAGTTACCTACGGGAGGAGGTTAACACTGGCCAATTAAAGGCAATGAAAGCTTATAAAAGCATAAGTTCATGTCTCTCGACACATTCTAAGACTAATTTTTTGAGTTTATTTTTAATAGTTTTCAATACAATAGTTTTAAATTATTATCGAAAGGTCCAAGACTTAATTCTACGACGGGTAATGGGGAAATTTAGTTGCCTTGCCAGGGTTCTCTGAGGAGTTTAAAACATAGGTTATAATTTAAAGTGCGATTTAATGAACTGTAGCAGCTATCACTGTAATTGTACATTGTAGGTACTACTACTGTGTTAGTGTGTCACTGTGACTGTGATAATGTGCAAGCATTGCTAGGTAAAAGTAAAGCAGGTCGCACAGCTTCACTACTACAATATTTTTGTAGAGCTGTCACGTTTGTTTGTTGACCAGTAATTCTGTGATATATTGTCGATACTTTGCTCGTGAAACTTTGTTTCGAGCGTTTACAGTTCCATCTAGTGAGTCTGGTTACCTTTACCTAACACCTGCGTGTCTGTAATAGGTATTCATAATGGCGACTTGTTCAGTGAGATAGCTGCCAGCTATAGTGACTCTGCTAAGCCATGGAGGTAACAATATGTTCTGCCTGGATTGCTATGGAAGCCAGAACGATAGAGTGGTTCGGTTTAGAAAATCGATTATTCGACTGAGTGTGTTCATAACGACTTTAAGTTCTTTTCTCGGATAAATGTAGATCTCGAGTTCTATAATGATTAGCCAAACAGGTGCTAACAGAACCTAATTACCATACTGTGCAGTTTGCATTCTTTAGACTCAGGTGCATATCTTGTAAACATTTGATCAGAAAAGAATGCCAGCGCCAATTTTTAAGGCTACAAATCTCGATATCTGATCCCTTAGTACACCTGGATAGTAGAAGTAAAGTAGAAGCTAATCACTATCAGCCCCAATAAAGTAAGCCGCTCCGAGCTGCTACATATCCTTTTTCTACTATCAAGACTTTTCGTCACATGTCAGTTATATAACGTTCGGAAGAGGTACTTTATAAGTTCTAGATTTTTGTTAATATTTTTGTTCTTCTCTAACAGAAATCTATCTGCCGCCATCTAGATCGATGTATTTACTTTGAAGTCTAAATTCATCGATTAACAGTTTCTACCTTTGTCATTTATATTACTTCAATGTTGAGGGTTCTTCGACGGACTGATCAGTTCTTATAAAATACATTAATAACGGATCTGAAAATTCAACTGTGATCTGGGCAGTCGAATGAATTTAACTTTTGATTGAACTTTAGGGTTATTCCAAGAATTGACGAATGTATTCGTTAGTGGTTAGTGAATCTCAAAGTGGTGATATTTCAGCAATAACACTGCTTCGTTTTCCTGAATTGATGCTAAAATGTTTGATTTTATTTAGTTATGACTGCAATCGCCAATCATGATAGCAAACATGGAACAACATCTTACAATCTATTTTCATATTTCATGGAAATCTACCGTATACTAAAAGCAATGAATAATAAATTATTTCTTCCAGTTTCTTGTCCCCCTTTGGCCACATGACCCATTACACCTTATTTTCCGCATATCTAATCTAACGATTACACCGTCAATTTGTAGACTTTGTCTGAGGCGATCAATGAACTGTCATTTACCGACGAAATCATCGGCAACATCTAATGTAAGTGTTACTTATTCATCCACTCTGTAAACACGACCTTAGCTCAGTACAACGCCAATATATAATTGAGTCCCTGACATTCTTTCAAGTTGCAGCAGATCTATTTTGTTAGGGCTTCTACATCATTTGTTGTACCAAAACGTCCATCTTGTTTGAGCTTTTACATCTTATCATTTGTATTACGGTAATAAATCTTTTGGGATTATACGTTTATAATAATTGCAGTTTTTTTGAGTAGTACATGAGCATTTAAAACTTCTTCTTGTTAGTTTTTTATTTACGTAGGAATGGTTTCAAATCATAAAGATTGCGAACATTAATCGTGGAAAAAGGCTATGGAGCACCTAAAAGCTATTTAAACAGTGGAATTGTTTGCCCAACAGGATAATTTCTATGTAAGTGTTGTCTTTGTCTAATAATGGGTACAAGCACCTCAGCACTTCAATAGTGTAATATTCAAATGCTCACTGTGAATATAATGTACGGTGCAAGAGCATTAATCAAAGATCGCTCCCCTGCCTAATAAGTTTTCCTGGAGCTTTTCTTTCTTGGCTGAAAACATCCCACCACACCACGTGACTAGTTTACTTGAAAATGATTCGGTTTCATAAAGCGAATCTATTGATTTTTCATCAGCTATTTAAGTTTAATGTTAAAGGAGCTGAGCTTGGGTTGAAAACATTTACAAATTAACGAATGTTCGGGATGTGGGCCGGAAGGAAAGATTTTTAGCCATGATCTGCCCGAAAGTTGGTGATTAATGTGAGACGGGCCCCGCTCTTGCCATTTGAAGAAAATTGTTACCTCGTTTGTTACAGCTTAGTCACTGGCATTGTCGGGGCGATACTATTGTTCATTGCTTTACAAAAATGTGGCAAAGTTTCAAGTACATAAAGTTTAAGTGAGTGCGATTTTTAGAATTTAACCTCGAGCTGACTAAAAAATTATCAGATAATAATCTGGAGGTTGGCGTTTCTTTCTTTTTAAACAGTTCTTCGATCCTCTATATATATATTTTGCTATTTCTGCGCTTCCATTCTAGTACGGGATATCAAATTACAAAAGTTTGGCTAAGATCTAAGACATCACTTCAATTATCAGTCAAGTTAATTACTGGATAGAGTTTAATTTGGCTTTGTTTCGACATAATTGAGAATTGTACTATCGGCACAATTACACTTTTGCCAACATACCGGAGCATCTGCAAATTTCGGGTTAATTTAGCATATTTGAAAAATAGTAATTGCTCAACATTGCTCGCAAGTACTAATGACAACTCAACCGGTTGAGACTTTCTAATGTCTATTATTCCGTTTTTCATATTAAAAATTATATATTCATTAAGTGGGTACCGACAGGAATTTTTCAAATAGGGCAATTAACAATGTCCGTGAATTGCTTACAGAGTCCTGAATTTAGCTATTTATATTGTCCAGCAGTGTTGAAAGTTACTAAGTCATTTAAACTATTGTGCATTGTGGCTGGTTTGCACCATAAATACTTATTGCAAATGGCATTCCTCCATTTCCAAATACGTTTACCGGTTGAACCTTGGTTTTTGTTTTCTGGAAACTTTTCATCAATTCATAGTTATTTTGATAAAACTTTTGGCATGATAGATTTTGCTTACATATTTATAAGAAGATACTCAACTACTCACTATAAGATGCTAATTAATATCTCAATTTTACTTTCCTTAGGAAGAAAACCTATCACATTTAACCATGTCGGGGTATGTTGTGAACCACAACCAAAGCTTATTCGAGATAACGGACGAGCTTCACAAGGGACTTCTTATCAGCTGGTGTTTCATTCTCGGCATATTTTCTATTATCGGCAACACAATCGTAATAATAGCTTCTGTCAAGTACAAAGCTTTACGACTAGACAAAGTCTCGGTTACTCTGATCAAACACATCGGTTTCGCGGACGTGTGTTACGCACTGGTGGTGATACTGGTGGTTGGATGGTCACTTGTCGAGAACAGATGGCCGCTCTCCCACGTGATGTGTCACGTGAGCGTGTATCTCCAGTACTTCCTAGCTCTCGTCGACATCAACATAATCTGGGTTCTCAACGTGGCTAAGCTGACCTGCATCCTCTACCCCTTCAGAGCTAGGCTAAGGTCCCAAAACACGGGCTACATCCTGGCTGCGTCCATGTGGCTCTTCTCCAACATCTACCCCCTGCAGAACGCCGCCATGCGCCGGACCGTCTACTTCGACTACAGGTCTTACAGGTGCGCCAACCTCCACACTCCAGACGAGTGGGAGTGGCTGGATCCTCTGAACACTCTCATCTTCTTCCTCACTCCAAACATCATCGTTGTTGTAACAACAGTCTGGCTACTTGTCTACACCAACAAGTGTGCTGCAATACACAAGCAGGCTGTAGTCACCATGGTGACCGTCTCGCTGGTCTTTTGTATATCCTACGCCCCGATAGGCGTGTACCTAGTAGCAGAAAAGTGGATCATAGAGGCTGCAGGAGATAGGAAACACGAGAACTTTTTCTACCTCCAACTATACAGATACGGAACTCTGGTCAAGTTCATCAACAACAGTATAAACCCGGTTATCTACTATCTCACCATCTCCAGCTTTAGGAAGTTTGTCAGAGAGAAGGTGTTCAGGATAAAAAGCGAGGTGGATACTAGTGCATCATGGGCTGCTGCTTCGGTGCGTACCCGCTGTTCTACAGTAAGTGGAGAGGGAGCAGGAGCAGGAGGGGTTGGTGGAGGAGGAGGAGGGGTTGGTGGAGGAGGAGGAAGAGGTTCAGTTCGGTATCAACAAGTACCGAGTATCAGGGCCGCTACCGGTCGGTCTGTCACTATTGCTGCCCCGAATGATCCCTCGACAAAACGACATTTGGGATTGCAAAGGTCGCGTTTTCCAACAAGCAAGTGGTGATAAAGCCTATATCATATCTTATATTGAAAAAATCTTAGATATAGCAAAAATTATATTATCTTAATCTCTTGACGGTGGCATGAGCTAACAGTTGCGCGACAGACATAACCAGAACTTGAAAACAAATTTACTTCAAGACTTGAGCTCAATGCAGTAGACTGAAAACAATACTTACTAATAGCTTGGACAGTTTTGCCGAGGCCCATTTCGTCAGCCAACAAGACACAACCCTCACGTTGAAGTCCGAATAGAACTCCATCTCGTTGGAAAGGGAGCAGACTTTTCTTTAGCAGCGGCGGAAGTTTGTTCAGCAGCTCTTCATTGTTCTGCAATAGAGTGGAATATAACTAAAGATGGAAGAGAACTATTTAAATGTTTTAATTTTCTCTAAGACTTGATGCATGTTGTTTTATCCAATTTTATCAATCATATAAAAATATTTCCCATCACCAATAATATTGAACTCTTAGTAAGTGAATGTAGTTTTGAAAGATGTGTAAACTATCAAACATCAACGGATGATACGATTATTAATCAAGTTTAAATATCTTAAGTGGCCTATTATTTCCCGAAACCTCTGGCCAAGGAAAAGGTATTTTGATATCAATGTTTAGATACACTTCGTAGTTCTTTGCGCAATGCCAAACTTGCATCACTGATTCTTGTTCCATTTCAGATCTTGTTAAATTCGTTAACTAGCTAATTTCATTATTTTTGACATGAAGTCAGATTGCTTGATTGCTTATTGAAGAAACGAAACCTGCTGTGATAAAATTGCGCGAGAAACATTTATGTCAACTATTTATGATATAAATGACGACTATATAACCTGATAGACAGCTGCTGCTTCCAGTAAAACGTCATCCTCCACCTCATCGAACTCATCGACCTCATCCTCCATGTCATCCTAGTGGGAAGTCACTCTGGTTGGCATGTTCTGTACACCATGTAGTATAATACAGAAAAAATTGTTTGTGTCAAGTAGGTATGTACGGCCGTAAACAGTAAAATTCCTAGACTGTGTAATTTTATATTGTAGCTTTGCAAACCCCAGGGTTTTCAAAATTATTTTTGGGTAGACAATGTGAAGATTTTATGCTGACACATCGCCGCGAATCTGAGCTGGTAGAACTTCCGATAAAGTCACCTATTCTTACTTGAATATTTTTAGCTGTGCCAAACTTGAGCCTTCAATACAATGCAACTAACAAGGCACTGTATGGGATTGAAAACACCGTTCTCAGGTCACCTGGATTGCCTACTTCATTTTCATTTTCTCTCGTCTTTGATAGGAGATACATTTATCCTGCTAGCTCCTGCAGTTTGGCTGTTGCATCATAGCACCGTTCCGAGCTCGGGCTAGGTCTGATAAAGCAGGACACCTGTTAGCTGCTGCAGTTCCGAGCTCGGGCTAGGTCTGATAAAGCAGGACACCTGTTAGCTGCTGCAGTTTGGGTGTCTCCAACATCTTCCCCCTGCAGTGTGCGACAATGTAGAGACCTGTCCATTTCGATTATAGCTGGATCCTTTCAACGTCATCGTGTTTCTGCTTGTTCCCAACATTATCGTCATGGCAACGGCAGTGTGGCTCTTGGCATACGCACACAGTTAAGGAAGAGCAGGTCATGACAGATTTCCATCTGGACAGGCTGAGTGTAGGTAAGACTCCCTCTAAGAGAAGGAGGACTTGTCACACTCACCTGCATGACATCTGTTCCTTCTACTCGACATACCCCAGCAAGATAGATTATGTTTTTGCTGTAGCCAAGTACTTTGGCAATGATATTGAGTAATTTTTCTGACTGTAAATACGTTATTTTTGAACTATTATCATTAATCCTTTGCTCAATCAATATTTCAATTGACTCTCAAAACATA
>JH154468.1:36559-50065 GCA_000226015.1 Mnemiopsis leidyi | reverse complement strand
TTTGTCGCGGTGATACCCGACTCACGCAGCTAAAGCTAGGACGTTAGACGAATATAATCTCGTCAAATCGCCCGTTGAGGTGTTATCCGTCTTGCTTGTACAGCAGCGCGCACCCCTCCCGCGTCATTTTATTTTCGCTTCGAATGAGGGTCGGACAAAGTGAGACAACCGTCTTGCGCGCGGCTCGCAGCTTGCTGCTCTCCTAGTCTCCTGCCCTGGCGATAATGTTTCGTTAAAACGTTAATGGTTAAACGGATATCATGATATATCATTTCGTAAACTTTTGCGTCGCGCTCCCGTTCTAATTTCCCACTAAGCTCGCACAGGGATATACGTGTTACTGTTTAGCAAAAAGCCCCGGTAATCGAGGGACACGGTAAATAGAGGCACGATAAATTATACTAAATAGAAGTTTTGCTGTAAGTGTATTGTTTGAGACCCCCAAATCAAATTCAATTAACCCCTACACCCCCGAAAATGAATTTTCAAATTCACCCCCTAGATCAACTTGTATTGGTCCAAATCCAAATAAGAAAAGTCTGAAAGGTTTTTGTCTCAATGCTCTTGGTTTTCGAAATATCATTATCATGAGGCCGAGGTCGATGTATCGACCTCGGAGATTCAACGAGAAAATTTATTTATCTTCTAAATTTGGAAATTTGCTTATTCATGAAAGTTTTTAAGCCCCATATGACACAGCCTTACATCTTAATACAATTAAGGAGAATGATTCTAGTTTTTAGTGCCTCAGTTATACAGACATACAGAGGAGGTTAGTTATACTAAGGAGGTCGATTTATCGACCTCAGGTGTCAGGAGTTTCACTAGGTGGAATAAAAAAGTTGGTCATATCAGCCAATTTGCCTGTGAAATAAATAGAATTAATTTTTTATTGGATTAGGAAGTCAACGTGAAAGCTCTCTAACTGCTCTGTCTTGCTATTACTCCTATTCTCACTTTCTTACAACTGTATCTTGATATTTGTTATTCCAATATGAAAAACAGCGATTGCTCTTGATGCGAGGCTTCCTTATGCTTCTCACATCCTCAGAAGACACTTAAAAGGATTTTACATCACATAAATCAGCATTTGCCGTTACACTTACCGATGGGACGTTTCTGTGGACATGATACTAAAATACGATTTTAATCATGCTCAGTTGATCTATCAAACTCGCTTTGGGGATTACCAGGAGACTAAAAGAAGGCTTGATTTGCCAAAAACTATTTAGGACTATTGATGCACATTATGCACGTTGTAAACTTGTTTTGCTTTCACAGTTCCCCAGTTCTGAAAGCTCGGTAGCTGGAATCTGTCATGTCAAGGCATTTCTGCAAGTTGGCAAAAGGGCAGAATGGGAGATTCTGATTAGTTCCGGCCTTTAAGTCGCCTTTAGTCGGCCGAATGGCCAATGCAAGGCCAATACAAGGCCTGTTAGGGCGATAAAAGGCCCATATCAGGCCAATAACAGGCCTTTTAATAGCCGATTGCCGGCCTATATCAGGCCTGTAAACGGCCTATAGCCATCCTGATATAGGCCAGCTACAGGCCTGATGTCAGCCGGCTATCGGCCGTTTTTAGGCCGGCAAGAGACCCATATTTGCCGGCAAGTGACCCATTCTAATTATGTAGTGACCTCATTTCAAAAACCCAGACAAAGCTTTACCCAACTTTTTTTGCTACTGTAGAGTCACACGGTTTTTCACTTTGCCATGAATAACGCCAGATCCCAATGCTGAGATGTTGAAGCAGGATTATTGAGGGCCATGCAGACGGGGATATGCACTATAGGGTGTGGTCATTTGGGCACCCTCCCCACCCCAGGTGGATTGTTAACATAACTGGTCAATATCGATTCCATACACCTTGAAAAGCAATTCTATTGAGTTTTACACGTACGTGTAACTAAACTTGCATACTTTTACATTATGGTCTAGACTATTCACACATCTATCTCCCAAGGTCGTTTTATCGACCTGCTATATAAAAAGCTGCAATGATAGTTAGCATTTTTTCACAAACTTTTGTTGAAAACAACCTAAATTATTCAACAAGCTATCAAATTTGCACTAAAACGGATTTGCATGGCATATAAATGGATTTTTGTCAAAATAATTCGACTTCCCCCGGCAAACCCCCGAGGTCGATATATATACCCGCACATCAACGACTCATTGTGGATACATTTTATCCACAATCAAACAGTTTGCATGGTCTCATATTTGCTGAAGCATTGTTGTACATGGTCCCGAGATAATTTTGAGAAATTAGTCCATGAGTCATAATTAATATTATGCATAATCAAAAGTAATTAATTAATTATTTTATTTATTAATTAGTGCAATTATCGAAAAAACTATATCTTTTTTCAAAATGAATGCTGTTATGGATAGAACTGAGTTTTTAAAAGCAAACTCACTATTGATTCTAAAGCGAATAGATATGGCACATTATCAGTCGATAGAGCGGGTATATAATATCGACCTCGGGGGCAAACGGGTTAAATTCCAAAAGATTTACGGTATCTTAGCATTCTGGTAGTTTATTTTTCTGGGCGTCGCAGTAATGCCTGAATTTCATCTGCTCAGTGCTCATGATCAGTTGTACGGCAGCGTGCACCCTCCTGACATTTTATTCGTATAGAGAATTCGCTTCGAATGAGGGTCGGACGAAGTCAGACAAATGATCAGAGAGCAACTGAGCTTTGCTCGGTTTTCAGATAGTGTTGTTCACTCCACCAGGTGGGTTTACAATTGGCTCAGGATGCACTGATGTATTGTAATTTTCCAAGAGAAGTTCTCAACTCGTACGGACCTACCTGGGCTAATTATGTTGTTACGCTCTCAAAACCTTAAACTAGTTATAAAGCTTTTCAATTTTAGAATTTCAACTTGTTTAGCCATAAAACCACTAATTGATTTTACTTAGCCACAATATCATTATCAATGAACTTAAAGCAAAACCGCATGCCAATTGTTTGTCCGAATAGTATATATTATGGCCATGATGCTAACAGTGCCGTACACTATAATATCAAACCCTGACTCCTGAGCACTTGAAGCACATAAATACCATCATGATTCAAGTCATTTTACTTTATGTTTACAACTTTATAGTCCAAAGACCGACCGCCTGCTCGCAAACGTATCAGTGCAACTGACTACAAATGTCCCGTGTCTACGATACGAATACAATTGTTATGTCAGGCGAGATTCAGATATATAGGCCGCCACTGATCGTCCTTCAATTGATTTGGTGCAATTTTTCAGTATTCTTGGGAATTTTCGGAAACTCTTTTATTCTGCACAGCACGATCCGTCACAAAGCTTTGAAGATGGACAAAATGTCAGTTTGGATTACCAAAAACGTATCCGTTGCTGATATCTTAAATTGCGTTTTTGTTCTGAGCCCCACCACAATAACTCAGTATTCAGGAGTTTGGATATTTGGTGAGATATTTTGCAGCATTCATTTTGCGTACAGATTTTCGTTCTTTCATGCCGCTAACACTGTCCTTCTTAACCTGATGTCGCTGAACAAACTATCAAGGTGTCTGTTCCCGCTAAGGAACTTATCGACCTCTAGAAGACAAAGGACTGGGGTCACTATTGCGACAGTTATTTCCAGTGCCATTCCAACTTTCTGGACTCTTTACGTATGGGCTGGTGGCTATTTAGAAACCAATCATTATGGCTATTCTTCACACCGGCGATACATGGGGTCCTTTGGAATATGTCTTGGAGCGCTGACAACGGACTCTGCCATAATCCGGGATGTTTCTATATCTATAGCTGTAGTTCTGGATGGAGTGATGTGTGTTACTATGGCCATCACAACTGCGGTCATATTGGCATACGCGGTGAAAATGACCAATAGGCCGATCATCAAAAGAAACATATTTGCCGTCATAGCAATATGTGTCACTTTTATCATATCTTTTCTACCAACTTGTGTGTGGTACATGCGGCAAGATCTGGGCTATGTATTTGCAGAATTTGCTTGGTCGCTGGCTTTCATCTCAGTTTGGGTAAATCCAGTAATTCATTATGTGATGAATGAGAGATTTAGACAATTCACCAAAAGTAAACTTTGCTTTAAGGCATGTGGACGTGGAGCAGTTTCGCCAGCGGGTGAAAATCCTGTCACTGCACACTCAACAGTATAAAGTATTGAAGAGAACACACTCAACAGTATAAAGAACTGAAGTTCTCACATGTCTAACTCATGTATGAACGATTCGAGTCCACATGACACACTCAACCTAACAACTACAAACAATCCATTCAAACGGTCCATTCTTTTTATATCACTCCTTTTTGTTGTAAAATGGACAAAACTTACTGAAAAGACAGTCAGGTTACAGCCAAGTTTTGGGTTTTGGTAAAATATATCACCTCTTTCAAATTTGAACGACAAACCCGAAAATAATTTTCTCTAACATGCGTTTTCAATTTCATGTATCGACTATCGATCATTTGCATCTTACGACTTACCGTTTTTAAATTTAATGCATCACCTGACTGCGAACTCGCTTTATAAAATTTGTTTACGATCACATTTTGATTTTAAGCTATAGTGCAAATTTTACATGTATTACAATTATATTATTGAATGAGCTTTAAACTCGTGCACAAGAATTACATGCATGCATGGCGAACACTGCACATGTCCGGCACGAGACACCACTTTTCACCACCACTTTATACCGGGCGCTGCGTGGCTCTCTCTACCCGGTGAACAAAGAGGTCCCCCTGCAACAACCACGTGTTCACGTTTTATAATTACAGCTGCGATGGACCCACATTCTCCAGCCAAACTGCTGTAACGGAACCTAATCGTTTCCTCCGCTCGATACTGATGGGCGATTCTGCAATATTATTGGGCGAGACTGCTGTGTGCTCTGATCTTGCACCCCTCATTACGCTCTCTCAATTTCCGTATTTACACTCAGAACCGTTGGCCGCACTAATAGTAGCCGTTCCACAGTTCAAGTTTATGTTTTCCGTCGTGCTGGGTCCAGCATAAAGACTATACGGATTCCAAAGTAAAACAATCAGAATAGCAGTATCTTCGTGAGTTTTGCATTCTTTTTATTATCTGCTGCCGCTGGTTAATTGTAATAAGTTTATTTTCTTTCTCTTCACTAAAGCTTCTCATACAGCAAAAGTTAAATTTGAGACGCAATCTTCACTATAAGTCATAAAATCTTCAAACCGATTTACAAGTAAAATGTATTTGATTTCTGAAACAATACCGTGATTTAATTCTAATAAGATAAAATTAAAACGGTTATAGATACTAACTTAACAATTACTTGTAATTCATGTTTTATAAATCAGTATCGCTTGTGTAGCTAATTATAGCACTTGTATCACTTGTGTCGGCTAGAACCTTGCCTTGACCAAAATATGGAAGTGATCAACCCGATGTTTGTGACCCAACCTCGCCGGATTCGTTGATATTCGCCGGATTCGTTGATAATCGCAAGCACCGGTTTTCCTTTATGCGTCTGAGCTTGAACGTTTTGGGAAAAGTCTTGAAACTGTAATCCGTCGACAACCCTGCTGAGAAACGACAGCGATATTTCACTCAGGCATGTGCCTGTCCGTCCTGTTCAATGGCATCGGGCTCTTTTCCGGTTGAGATCATATCATGTCATGGTTGGCCCCAATTTGTCTCCGGTGATGCTCAACTATAATGCAGCTCCTCCGGGACTGTGATCTGTGATAAATTAGCTATTAATTGTCGTTTCATAATCATGGTAATTATGAGTGGCCCGATTAACCGATTTAAATCTTTGTTCTGAACTTTGAATCTCTGTTTTTGATGTTTTATTCTCTGTTTCAACGTTTACATCTCTGTTTGACCGTCGTGCAAATTCACATACCTTTTCAAGGTGATTAATCTTTGTGCTAGCTGTTTTCGTGAATTTGGTGTTGCAGTTAGTCCGTGATATAATGGTGATATAATGGTGATATAATGGTGAGATAATGGTGAGATATTAAGAGGTTGACATCCAGGAGTAAGTTGAAAAGCAAATTATTTTGTTGTTGTGTTATAATATAACTTATAATATATATACATATTATAACTTATATTCCGACGTGCTTATCCTATATTGCAACAATTGTACTCCGAAATGTTCATGGGTTCTCTCGGATGAATTTTTGCAACCTTATTCTACAAACCGAAAGTTCGTTACTTCTTCGCTAAGTAATTTGGGAAAATTATGCTTTGTTTATTGAACACAGTACCATTTTTTCCAATTACCATTTACTGTTTAAACAGTTTAATCACCCTATTCCCTTAAGTTCAATGCTAGTATATTTCCGAGGTCATTTTGTCTTAGAGATATAAACGTCCAATAAAATGATACAATACCAGAATCACTCCAACGACATGCTAGACACAACAACATCTTAAACAATGCTACACCGTATAAATAATGATATTATCGTTAATGCAACTGTAATTGTAATATCATCATTAGCTATCAAAATCAAATATTATTATTAAAGCTGCTTGCAAGCTGCTTTCGGGAAAAAAGAAAGAAATTGAATAAAACGACAAAAGAAATAAAACATTATGTAAAAGAAAACGACAAAAAAGCAATTCATCAAATAAATGTTATAAAAAATATAAAAAAAGGAAGAAAAACAAATTTCATAAAAGAATTGGACGTTATACTTATAGAATATGTCGCTTTATCTAATATGCGTCGGGGCCTTCGTTTCCTCCTTGGCCTTGGCAAAGGGGGGCTTTCTTGGGCCCTGGCAAGGGGGGCGGGAGTAATATAATAGTAATAGTATTAAGAAATGATCAGTCATGTCTTTGTGCTACTGTCTTACAAGTCTATAATAGTGTGAATGCAATTTCATACTAAAAGGCACGTTTATTGGGATGTTAAACTTAATTTTAACTTTACCAATTTTATCCTTAATTTCATTATTTAATTATAAGTAAGGGCTGCCATCTAAAGAGGCTAACTAATTAGAGAAAAGATGGGACTCCAATCCTACTGGAGGTATGAGCGCATTCGAAAACAAAGACGAATTACTAATTCAATTAGCACGGTCACCTGTAGCAGAAATTGGAATTTGTTTGAAGCAGGAGCAATGTCAAGCAAAGCAGCTGATAAGCTTAATCCAGAATATTATATTTGGGTTTACTTTTCTTCTTTATACCGGGAGACAAATCATGGACTGAGCCTGAGGGGTCAGGAGTAGTCTTGGTTCCATTGAGTGGTTAGAAATGAAATATGGAAATTTGTAAGTTTTCAAACACAATAAATATTACTTAAATACATAACAACCGAAAAGCCAGCTCAAAGGAGAGGAGAAGGAGGTAAAATTAACTTGCCGCTGGGCCCGCTGGTGACAGGCCGCCCTCGCAGGGCCGCTTCGTCCCGCCGCGCTTGTTCTGAAAACAGTAATAGGTCAGCAGAATCCTTGGAAAGAAAGAACAACATAACCGGAAAATTCGAGATGGAATCGGTAACCAAAGTAACGAAAAGTAGATTACCGGTCTGAAGAAGCGATATCAATTCGTGAAGCGTCCTTCCCAGAACCTGCAGCTGATAGATCACTGTCCGCGGAGGTGCCTCACTATTTCACGTAAAGTGATCATCCCTAAGAGAATTAGGTTAAAGCGAGGTATGAAGTATGGAACCAATCGATGGTCACAAAATTGTCCTCTAATAATTGATCGAACATAGGAAAAGATCGGTGGTCCACTGGTGTAGTGTAGGACCAGGTCGTCTACAAGTACTTGTTGTGTAGTTAGGTCTTACTTATGTTAGAACAGCGCACTATATAAGTTAGGAAATGGTGAAATAATATTAATATATATTGCGTATACAGTGCGGTCGACACTCTTCCCCCTGTTGGAAAAATAAATCTTTTGAAAGATAATTTGAAAACAATATCATGTTAACTATTCAGAGTAATACAATTTTGATGAAACTAAATTTTGATTCGATACCTCTCTTATTTGAAAATCTAATTTTCTAAAGATAATGTTTACGCTACATGAAATTAAAGTCAGAAAATTTTTCAGTTCTTAATCGTGATGATTCTCTAAACATGATCTTCTAAATATAAACATAAACACATTCTCTTAACATGATTCTCTAAATATCATATTAATGCTATTGCGGGATAGACACAAGATGCACCCTGCAGCACACAGCGGCAGGAGCACTTGCTCCACCACCAAATACCGCCTGTTGAAGCGGCCACAATTCAAGCAGGGCTTACTGTGGATGCAAGTCAGAAATCCAAAAACATTCAAAACAGGTTTCTGCTGGACAACATCATTGATTACCCGATTGATGGTCCAGCGCTCCTCTGCAAGACAATCAAGATAGTTAAAAATTTGTCGACTGCATTAAAATTGCTCCTCCACCAAGTACCACCTGTTGAAACGGCCACAATTCAAGCAGGGCTTAGTGTGGATGCCGGTGGTTAACCACTCCGCTGCGTCCCGAAACCCGGAATGCCCCATAGTCGTGAGGATCGCCTGCATAGTATCCTGATCCTCGGGCTCGTCCACTGTCAGGAGGAGCTTGACAATGGCTCCGAAAACCCTGCGAAGATGGTTCTCCGGATGTCGCTTCGGAGAGAATGTTGAAACCTATATCGGCCGTAAACCGCTTCCACTGCATTGAACTCTCTTCCATGCGGGACATAATAGCCGAGTGTACCGTGTCCCTGCCGTATGCTCTGAGAAAAAATAAATTATTGAATAAAATATGAGTAAATAGCATACGCCGCCTCAAAATTACTCCTAACAGTAACATCGACCAAATCACACGATGAAAAAGAAGAATAACTTAAAATGAACTCACGAATGCTTCATCATCTTTAAAACGGGTATACTTCACATAATGGCTAAGGCAAAAGTACAGTCGCCCATCTTTCGATGGGGACCTCCCCAGTCCCCACTTTTGCCTCAACCCCGCATCCGTCAAACAGCCACTCCTCAAGGCTGGGGAGATTGTCCTCGGAGAGGGCTGAACAATCATGAACAGCACAATAATCTGCTGTTGGCCTCGTCTCTGCCTCAGAGGGTCGCACATCTGTTATAACAAACATGTTTATCAGAACGGCTGATGAAGTGATGATTCCTTACCTCTCCGTAAAGCTAGCTCAAGATGACCACCGCTAGCCAATAGAAGTAGAGGACCACTTACAAGCCAATGCATATACGACATAGTTATAGTTTGTGATTTTAATAAGTCTACTGTTCCTATTTTGTCAATAGATAATTTAAATATGAGTCTGTATCTCTATATCGATATATTTGTTTCGGTTTTTGAAAATTTTTACAAAATATTAATATGTTAACAATAAAATTAATTCAACCTCTGCTAATACCTTAATACTATGGAATATGAATGAATGTCAAAACCAAGATTTTTAATTAAATTTGAATTCTGATTGAAAAAGGTAGCGAACGATCTAAAGGTACTCATGTTAGGGAATTTTTTCCATAAAATTGTGTTTTTTAGAAGGATCGTGAAGGTTTAAAATTGTTTTTTGTTTTGATGATGCGTAAGGTTTAGTACGGAAGTAAAACGCCTCCCTACTGGACTTGTCTCTAGTTGTTGGGAGATGAAGTCCGAGACCAACGGGACTGACGTAGTGTAAGGAATATTGTGTAGACACTCTCTTGTAGTCTTGTGTAGTGGCCTTTAGGGAAAGTGTCGCGAGTTAGTTCGAAAAGAAGGCTGGATACCGATCTTAATCATCTACGGGGAGTTGCGAGGTCGATCTGAGTGGGTTGGTCGCAGAGCGGGACATTATCTCCGAAAAACTGCGGGGGATAAAGATAAAGATCTTATTTCACCAAAAGTTGCACCAAAAGAAATAAAACAAAATGAAAAAGATAACGATAATAAGAAATATCACCAAAAGTTGCGACTCCAGGTCATGGAGACTTCTGGTAATCTAGTTATCAAACTGATTTTTCGTAAAAAACTACATAAAACTATCAAATATTATAAGGCTATATACTTGCAAACTACTTTCGAGAGATAAGAGAATATAACGTTAAAAGAAATAAAACAAAATGTAAAAGATAACGATAAAAAGAAATATGTGAAATAACAAAAGAAAGAATGGATAGGGAAACGGCAAAGAAATATGAATCGAAACGTTTCTGCAGTCATGACTATTTGTAAGCTTTCGAACATACACTGTGTTAATGGTCACACTGAAAATATAATTATGTCTATCACAAAAGACATGATTATATTTTCACTGTGACCATGAACACAGTGTATGTTCGAAAGCTTACAAACAGTCACTGAAACATGAGCGTGAAAGAAATACATGAAATTTTTGAAAAGAACTGGAAGTTATAAAGAATGTCGCTCTTTGCTTATTTCATTTCTACAATATAAGCGTGATCAATGCGTTAACTAACCAAGTTTTATAGATGTCAAACATAATGTTAACTTTACCAATTTAGTCGTGAACTTAATATTTTGCAATTATAACTATATAAGTTATAAAGATTGCCCTATTTTGAATCCCATCATAATAGAGAAATTACAGCAAGAAGCTGCGCACCGGCTATAGAAACAGGAGATATAGTATTTGGGGTCCTCTATTGCAAAGGTCCAAACACTGAATTATGTTTAAATGCTAGCGTTACCCAGGTACGATTCGGCTGGTCAATTGGCTGAGATTCGTCTAGAGCGGCTGGCAAACTATGCTTCAAATTATTAGTTTTAATTTACAAGTCGCAGAACTTTTATTTACCTTGGAGAGATTTAGAGTTTTTCGAGGTTGGAGTCTCTCAAAAGAATAAACGAATTATTTCAACTTAATCAAATCGTATATCCTAAAATATGACAGCTGCTCTCTGCCTCCAGGCACCATGTAGCTCAGCTCTCGCTCTCCGATCTCTTGTCCGCGGACTGCGAGAGTCTCTCATGAGCGTTAATCACTTAATGGGTGCTCACTCCTGGGAGCTCCCTAAAACCGTGTTGTGGTGTCAGAATAAATTCTAAACAATCCGATAAGGCAATTACACTACATCCACCTCCCGTTTATTTTGTTTTCGCATGGACTCGGTCACCCTCAACTCTGTGGCCGTTTCACATCTGAGTGATCAGCAAGATGGCAATGTCGCAGATCCATCTGACTCGCCATTGAGGTCCTCCGATCGAGATAGTCCTGGCTTTTCTTTCCTGTCGGAACCTCCGTATGTCGAAGCCCCGATGCTGAGTTCCCCGGGCGTGTTGGTAGCTGCATCTCCGGTGCGGCAGAGTCCTGTTGGCAGTTCCCCTCCAGCTGTTGTGGGGCTGCCAAGTTCTCCCGCTCCTGATCTGGGGCCACTTCCTCCTTTGGTGTCATGGCTTCCTCTTCAAGCCCGGCAGTCCATCGGCATCAGATTGCTTCTCCTGTTGCCTCGAGGCCTTCTCTACTGGAAGTAGCTTATCAAGCTGCTTTGCTTGATACTGCTCCTGTTGAGGCCTTCAATGCAAGTGCTCATAATTATTTTGATGCTGCGTTGATACCTCCACTGAGAGAGCCGGCTTTCGGCGCGGTTCACCTTAAAGAGGACGAACATTCTTATCACGTCCTTCTTTTTGTTGTATGTAAATCTTTCCGGGTTTTCGATGTTTCCCTTGAGCACGAAAGTCCTTGGAGAGGTTTTGGAGTTGCTCTCTGTAGCTAATGATGCCGATAACCGCTTTGGACTGACGCGACGATTTCGCTCGCTGTGGTTCAATCGGTTCCAGAATGTGCCTGTTGATGCAGTCCAACGCCATAGGGCACTTTTCCGGGTGCGATCTCGTCCGGTTAATGGACTTCGGCTAAATTCGGTGGGGTTGACTTATCGAGCTCCTCCAGGACTTTGACTTAAACGGGATGTTTGACCTTACTCCACGGCTCTTGCCAATGATTTTAGTGTCCGAAACCTCGGACATAGACTTCGTAGTGGAATTGATGGATGATGGAATAAGGAGACACTTGACGAGACTGTCCAGGGCACTCAAAACCAGGAAGAGTCGGTTTCATGTAGACACAACCTTACCAGACATTGCAGAGTGCCATTGATAAAAACCACACATAAGAGAACGGGAATCAAGGTGGACATATCGTTCATGTGTCCTAGTCTCCCAAGGTGGTTTGCAATCAACAACACACGGCTCATCAAAAACTACGCAAGATATGACATAGAAATTACGAAAGCCTTTGTGTTTCGAAAGCATGTCTTGGGGTATAAAAGGTCATTCTCCGCCCAAACACAAGGAGTAAGCTCGTATGGATGGGCCATACTTATGCTGCAGTACAGCATAAGAATCCAAAGAATCTTTGTCAACACAGACACATTTGATGTGTCTGTTGGGGATCAGAGTTCACCAGCGAGTGAAGTTCTAAAAGGCTTCCTCAACTTCGTCCTCGAAGACCTCCCCTGGGAGGACGTTGATATAACTGTCAACGGCACTGACAGTTTGAGGAGGTCAGTCCCAAAAATCCCTAGAATACAAGACCCATATGAAGAACAGCGGGATTTGGCGTGCTACCTAAACGACAGCACGTGGGACAGACTAAGAAAGGACGTTGAGAACTTAGTTCAGGGGCTAGAAAGGTACCCTACAGGAGTTTACCATGGTGCATGGGCACATAGAGGTGGTGTCAAAACGGAGTTCCACGTATTAAGGAAATGTAATACACGCAACAACAGAGTAGAGTTTGGCTAGTCTCGAGTGAGTAGAGTATAATATCGTGAGAGTTAAACTAGGTTGGCCTTTACAGCTTCTGCTGTACTAACACCACTCGGGTCTTTAGGCTACTTTGTAGCTTACTTATTATTACCCGGGTGGAGTGTTTACGGTTTCGGCCGTACAAATAATTGTTGACCTAGTTTGTTTACGGAGAAATTCGTACATTAACACTCGAACGATAAAATTAATTATTTCAGATAAGCCAGCTATCGAGAAGAACATCGACTGTCGAGAACCCAATCATCAGCCAAGATGAGGAGATGTCCGTACTGGAAGAGGACATCTCCCAAATGTTCCCACTTTTCAAGTGGGAAATCAAGCTTAAGATGATCTGGGTGATTCTGGTCATCGTCGAAAAAGTGCAAATGACCAGAGAGAAAGTCAATAACATAATTGACTTCATCGTCAGCGGAATCGAAGTGGCTGGAACTCGAGATAGCGTCAAAGAACTTGCGGCAGGGGCCAACCCCGATCTGAGACAGCTCCTAAGAAGCTCAGACCGCCACATAGTGCAGGGCACTGAGATGACTAGGGAAGATGGCACCAGAGTATACGATTCTGCACTGAGGCAGAACGAAAAAGTGCCAAAGTAGTTGCTCAGAACATCATCGGGGTGGCTCAAACAACGCACAAGATCCTACGGAAGGCGCTGGCCCAAATCGTCGATGAGATGGAGGCTAACGAGGCGAAACAGATCGTCTCAAGGGCGATAAAGGACTTATACAGGCTTAAAAACGCCTATGCGAGATGGGGTAAGAGAAACGCC
>JH154468.1:11885-36299 GCA_000226015.1 Mnemiopsis leidyi | reverse complement strand
CCATATGCGAAGACCAGGAGCAAGCTCTCAATCAAGTGCAGCATTACGACACCAACGCACCTCTCACATGGAGCTCCAGATTAAGAAAACTACGTAACCAGTAAGAACAATATGAGACTGGTGAAGTATCCATCTCAGATTAAGGTAGTTTTTTACAACAAGCGGACTGTCGAATTTTTCCAGCCGTGATAAATTTAGTCATTCTTTAACTGGGTAAATGTTAGAAGTCCCAGGTTGATTTTATGATATCTCAGTTAAGTTCAAGTTAAATTATTATAGGAACTAAACTTGGAGGGAGTAGGGAAAGGTAATTTATTTCAGATCGTAAAACCTTAAACCCCTCCAAGATGGGCAAAATAAGTCCCAATTTGGCCAACAGGAGCAGTATCAAGCAAAGCAGCTAGATAAGCTACTTCCAGTAGAGAAGGCCCCGAGGCAACAGGAGAAGCAATCTGATGCCGATGGACTGCCGGGCTTGAAGAGGAAGCCATTACCAAAGGAGGAAGTGGCCCCAGATCAGGAGCGGGAGAACTTAGCAGCCCCACAACGGCTGGAGGGGAACTGCCAACAGGAATCTGCCGCACCGGAGATGCAGCCACCAACACGCCCGGGGAACTCAGCATCTGGGGTTCGACATACGGAGGTTCCGACAGGAAAGAAAAGCCAGGACTATCTCGATCGGAGGACCTCAATGGCGAGTCATATGGATCTGCGACATCGACATCTTGCTGATCACTCAGATGTGAAACGGCCACAGAGTTGAGGGTCAGAGGGTGACCGAGTCCATGCGAAAACAAAATAAACGGGAGGTGGATGTAGTGTAATTGACCTTATCGGATTGAGTATCGTTTAGAATTTATTATGACACTACAAATTTCACAAAAAGTTGCGCCTCCAACTCAGGGAAACTCCTGCGCAATTATCAAACTGAATTTTCGAATAAAATACTATCATTAAAATACTATCAAATGTTATAAGGCTATATACTTGCAAACTACTTTCGAGAGATAATAGAATATAACGTTAAAAAATGAAACAAAATGTGAAAGATAACGATAAAAAGAAAACTGAAAAATAAAGAAAAAAGAAGAAAGAAAGAAATACAAATTTTTGAAAAGAATTGGAAGTTATAAAGTATGTCGCTCTTTGCTTATTTCAGTTCTACAATATAAGAGTGAATGCGTTAATTAACAAAGTTTAATATATGTTGAACGTAATGTTAACTTAACTAATCTAATCGTGAACGTAATATTTCGCAATTATAAGTTATAAAGAAACCTATTAGAGAAATAAAGAAATCTATAATTATAAGGTATAAAGAAACCTATATAGGCCGTAAACCGCTGCCACTGCATTGAACTCTCTCCCATGCAGGACATAATAGCCGAGTGTACCGCGTCCCTGCCGTATGCTCTGAAAAATACAATAGATTAACATACGCCGCCTCAAACTTACGCCTAACATCGACCAAATCACACGATGAAAAAAGAAGAATAACTAAAAATGAACTCACGAATGCTTCACCATCTTTAAAACGGGTATACATCCGCAGGTTCTTCACATGGCTGAGGCAAAATTAGTACAGTCGCCCATCTTTCGATGGGGACCTCCCCACTTTTGCCTCAACCCCGCATCTGTCAAACAGCCACCCCTCAAGGCTGAGAAGATTTTCCTCGGAGAGGGCTGAACAATCATGAACAGCACAAAAATTTGCTGTTGGCCTCGTCTCTGCCTCAGAGGGTCGCACATCTGTTATAACGAACATGTCAGAACGGCTGATGAAGTGATGATTCCTTACCTCTCCGTAAAGCTAGCTCAAGATGACCACTGCTAGCCAACAGTAAAGTAGAGGACCACTTACAAGCCAATGCATGTACGACATATATGCATAGTTTGTGATTTTAATAAGTCTATGGTTCCTATTTTGTTAATTAATAAATTAAATACGAGTCTGTATCTCTATCAATATATTTTTTTTCGATTTTTTACAACATATGCTAACAATAAAATTAATTTAACCTCTGCTAATACTTTAATACTATGGAATATCAATGAATGTCAAAACCAAGATTTTTGATTAAATTTGAAGTCTGATTGAAAACGGTAGAACAATCTAAATGTACTATTTTAAGGTTAATAAAATTAAGATCTGGGTTTTGCTTTGAAGTTTTAATAGCTATTTTTCAATCGGCATTTGTAGTCATGTGTTACGGACTAGCATGATGATGGTTCTGGTTGGCTTCCACATAATAATAATAATATATAATTGCAACATTTTGTTTTTCTCGAATTTCGCTCGGTAGTCTAACAAACCTACCAATTCCATTGGTAGTTATCTGTACTCGTTTAACCGTTGTAGAGCAGAAAGCTGTTGGTACAGCTGTCATTGAATATTTTTAAGACGGCGATATTTTCATAATACTTCATGTTAGGAAATTTTTTCCATAAAACTGTGTTTTCTAGAAGGATCTTGAAGATTTGAAAATTTCACCAAAAGTTGCACCAAAAGAAATAACACAAAATGTAAAAGATAACTATTAAAAGAAATATGTAAAATAACAACTGGTATGCTCCTTAACTTTACCTTTTCACTCGATGGCTTTAGACATATTCTAATTTTTTTTCTTCTCGTAGCATTGCTCATCAAAGACCTCATAAAGTTGTCCTTAGATTTCTTAGACCTCTTCTGAGTTCTGCCATGTTTTGTTACTAATTCTTATCATGATTTATTGGTTGATACCATGGTACTTAATCTAGAATCAATGCTTTCTTCATCCTTCTTTCCTCGATGGCGTTTGTTTTGGAAAAAACGCTTAATACTTTTCCTCGGAATATCTGTTAGCTTTGATAAACCGTCGTAGTCCTTTTGGGTTGGATACTTACATTTCTCCCAAAACCCATTTAACTGTTGCCTCTCTCAAGGTGAGACATACCTACGTTAATTATAACTACAGGGTTGTTTTCCTTCCTTTGTTTGCAACCTAGGTTAGCCATGTTTTTCTGCATTTTCTCATCGTGTGTGATCAGGCCAATATCCAATATCCAAATTCACTCAAATTACGGACAGAAATCACGTTATTCAGCCAGCGAGTTAGATATATTAAATTCTTAACGGGTAAGCATGATAAAAAATTTAAAAGCGATTGACGATTAGCGGTAGCATAAAAACGATCCAACAATCGGTCAAGATTATCATCGTTGGGAGATGCGCTCATCTGCCATAATGCACTCAGAACAGCAATATAAATGTACATTTTACTCATCTTGAGTATAGATTGTTTGCTTTGATTCAAGTAGTTGAAGGGGCTGACAAAGTCGTTCGTATCGATACGAATTGAGCTTGAGCAGGGGGCAACGTGTCCCAGGAAGCCATTGAATGCGGTTCACATCCTCTTCTTGAAATTTCAAGTCCTCACGAGCGTTAGAGAGATCCCTTAACTGTTCATTCTAACGATTATACTCCTCCTTACAGTCCATTGTCAGATTCTATTTCTACCGATTATACTCCTCCTTACAGTCCATTATCTATTAATAATACTCCTCCTAGTTCTGTTTTTATTAATTTAACAGAATCTTCTCCTTAACCAGCCAATAGTATTATTGCTGTTGGTCGACATTTAACTTGTACTGGTAATAATACCAGTTCAAATTTACCTTTACTACATGATAACACTGTTTCCAATATTTCCCCTAATGTTAATTTTACTACTTTTAATCATCCTTCAAATCTTACCGATTACGATACCCATAATACTAGTATTTTGCCCTTACCTCGCGATAGTGATATCTTTAATGCATTAATTTGGCTGAATTATTATAACACGATGTGCTACGCTTATAGTACACCTTGGATTATACAGTATGTAGAAAGACCTGGACTCCGTAGCAGGTTATCTTGCAGGTCGGGTGGTGTGAATGAAGAACTATACGCCTTGATTCGTTCATACTGTCGGTGCAGTTGATTGATCAACACGGATGGCGACCCTATGATTACATTAGTTACGATATATCCTATCATCTATTAATGCAGCTGTCGGACCAAGGTAAAGAGATACCGCGTGATGCTTTATTCGGGATTACATGTGATGTGATCTGATACGTGCTGGGCATAACAATATCAATCCAAACTGTAAAAATCACGAATGAAATTGTCACAGAGTACGTTGCTGCTTTCTATTTGGATTTGGTACGGAAAGTCAACGAAATACTACATCGATTCATGAGAAACTACCGTCAAAGACATCGACCTGATTTTCAAGGAAAAGGAAAATATAAGCGTTCTAAGCACAATTAAAGGTACTATTTGTTGATTACTCTTTGCCAACTTTGCTCTACAATTTGCTGCGAGGTGGTCACTGTACTTATTAATCATTTTATTAGTCACGACGTTATTTCTGATTGTACCAACGTTATTATGCTCTTTAAATTAATTTAATTGTGAAATTACTGGCAACACTCGGCGTTCGACTAAAAGCAACTATACCATCTTTTGAAAAAGTTTATAAAACACTTTACATATTTACAAAATTAACACAAAAATAAATATTAAAAAATTTACTTAATCTACTGTCTCTTTTTTTGTTCTTTTTGTTTTTTTTCTTTTTTATTATTTTTTTGTTCTTTTTTGTTATGTTAACCGGAAAATATGGAGCAACAACAAAGCCTTCGCGGCAATAAAAGCGATGGGTTTGCACTAAGAAACACATATCAGCAAAGTACTACTACTGTCATTCCTTCTTAGGAAGGAAATCAGAAATGGCGATTTTAGAAATGTCTGGATAAGTAAAACTACATGTCTCTGTCTCTATTACTATCTTTTCAGCATTCATTCTCTCTGCCGTGTTTGATGCCATCTAACGAGTAACAACTTCTGGTTCGCTCATTATTTCGCAATCATCACTCAAATTTTATATAGCTTAAGCGGTGATTAAAGAATCAGCTGAGAATTCTACATGTAGTCGAGTAATTTCAGAGCATTGAAATTTACCACTGTGAACTCTTCTATGTTGATGTTGAATACACTATCTTTACTTACAAATAGTGCCATGTTGGCGGGGGAGGCCTTTTTATTCTCGGGTCTCTTGGGCCGGGGCTCTCAAAGCGTGTGTCTGTAGTCACGGGCGTCGGGTTCGTAAATATGAAGTCGCGTGGCGACAAAAAGTGCCGGTTCAGCAATTTCAATTTTTGTTTTTCCCCTGCAACAGTCGCAGTTGACTAAGTTACTCTCCTATTTTAGTATTTTGAAGCAATTCCAGTGATGTGATTAGTTTCAACAAATTGGTTTCTGGCAAGATTATAGAAAACGGAAAGTAATTTATATCATACCTTTCTATGATTATGTCGTTTCTATTGATTTTTACCGTAGTTGCCATTTTTACTAATAGTAAGAGGATTTTAATTTAAATGTGATTCTTGTATTTGTTTATATTATCTCTATTTTATAATCACAATACTCAAGTGGTACTAGTGGTGATACAAGCGGAAACAAAACGTGATATGATATGATGTGGTTAATGAATGTGATCTGGTCCTGAAATAAACGGTTAGTCCTTCCTCCAATCATCCATCTGTAATCTGCTTGGGGGAACACCTTTGTTAATTCTTGTGCTCCTTCTTACCGGTACTTCCGGTGTTTGATCGTCTGCACTCTGAAATTCACTTTCATCAGACTCTGGGGAACTATTATTAGACTCGTCGGATTTTTCCGATTCACTTTCACTACCTTCATTCTCATTGTCGCTAAATTGCGGTCCATCCCAGTCGTCAATTTCTGGCTGTACAGATGGGTTATCTTGTTGTGTATGGAAAGGTATAGAGCTCAATCTACGATAGCTTGACATTAGCTTCCTCCCTGTACTTATAAGTTTAATAAGGTACACATCGGCAGGGTAAACCTTCACTATCACACCTTTAAGGAATGGGCTTCTTATTTTCCTATGCTCAATATTAGGTATTGGGTTATAATACCATATTTTCTGTCCTACAGTTCGCGCCAGTTGTTAGTGGATTGCTTCTGTATCTTTAGCTGGATTCTGAATTCTTAGTTGTTAATTGATTGCGGGTCAGAAGCGATCCGATAACGTCCTAAGTTGATCTATTAACAAGTATTAACTATTAAAGTGTGAAGGTAACAATTTACAAGTTATGTTTGCAGCGGTACAGTTTTATTTCTCTATCCGGCAGCATTCCCTGTTATTTTCCTTCCGTCACAGTCAAGTTTACCTGCTTGAGCTGCAAGTTAGTTCTTCTCTTACTTAGGTTTCTTAAGTGGTCTCTTAGGTGATGCAGCTTATTTCGTAAGAGTTAACTCCCCAATTTAATTACATAAATTATAAAAATAAAATGGAGGATAAATGCTTTAACTTCACTACAACTTATACACTAAATAAAATAGTTTATTCTTCTATTGAACCACCGTGATCACGTACATGATTCTCGACTGTCATGTGTGTACTACATTGTGTGAATATATTGCAATTTAATGTTATCATTATTGTTTGAATTTGAAATCAAAAACTGAATTACTCTGAAAGCGTTAAAAAGCATCGGACAGACCACTGAGTTCATTTCTCTGTCTAGCAGCATATTCAGATGTTATTTTCCTTTCGTTACAATCAAGTTTACCTTCATGCCCTGACAGTTATCAGGTTATATAAATAAATAAATGAATGAATATAAATAGATAAATAATAAATATTGATGCATAGTCAGGCTTCGACTCATCAAGTTTTCCAGCTCTCCAACAAACTTCTATGTCGGAGTCGTTGTCCTTGCTTCTCTTTTTGCTCAGCAGTAGAGTCTTTGTTAGGCTCAGGAGCTTTGAGAATAACAACATTTGATTTCCTTTTTTTCCCGCTCAACCTTGTCAGCGTCAATTTTCCTAATAGCATTTTCTGCCACCACAGTTGGATCCCTTACATCGGTTTCTTAAGTGGTCTCTTAAGTGATGCAGCTTAATTAGTTATCATTACTTTCCCCATTAAATTACATAAATTGTAAAAAGTTATATAAATAAAATTCAGAGTTAAAACCAAGGATTGTTGACTTTACGAAAATTTAGATTAGATTGGAATAGAAGCATTACGACATAGTAAAACTGCTTGCAAAGTATTTTCGGCTCGCCGTATTAAAAAGTGTATTGTTATTTTTTCGTTTTGCATTCATCTTTTATAATAACATAGATAATGATAGGCTTTTCAAACTATGAAATTTGATACTGGTACGGCCGTAAATTCTATGATAACAAATGTTTATTTATTGGCATATCAAGGGTGCTCTGAGGGCTAGAATCCCCTATAACGATGGTCATCGGCAGAATAATTCCGTCGTATTTTTCAAGGCAACGCATCGAGGGATAACCATTATGTTTTCCCGCCCCATAGAAATGAAGCGGCATCAATATCCTCGCCTGCAAAATGGTCACTTGTTTTGTCTCGATGAACCAAATAAAACAGAGAAATTGTAACATTCAAATGGTAGAGAGAGGCATTCTGAATATTGTAACTACACGATTTTACACGATTTACACGATTTTTACACGATTGAAAAATATTTACAAAACTTTATACATCATTGTAATCATATATTCGGTAATTTACTCACACCCAACATATAGTTCAAAAATAATGAGTGTGATGTTTACAGCAGTAATAGGGTTGAGAGCGGAGGCTCACCGCCTGGAGGTAAACGAATTCCCGTGCAGCGGCGGTAGGTTTTAACTTTTCGTTCGACGGGGCAATAAATATAATTATAAAAAAATAGAACAAATATATAACATCCCCTCTTCTCTTCAAGATCACTGCGTCTCAGAGACTATGCTGTAGATGTCGCGATGTGTTATATATTTGTTCTATTTTGTTATATATATTTATTAACCAGATACGATGTTCAGGATCCCATCCTCGCGGACATCTCTACTTAGTCTAGCACTCCACTTTTTTCGCATTTTAGTTCATTTGGAAAACGTAAATATCGAAGAAATGGTCACAAAAGTAAACGAGAGGTTTCGTCACTTCCTGCTCGGATACAACAGAGACTATCGACAAAACAAGATCCTCTGTAGTTTAATTTAGATTTCTTTATATGCTGGGTGGCACTCAGGATCCATGCACGGGAATCGTATCGGCAGTTTTCCAGCTAAATGAATATATAAGGATACCACTTCGAGTACAACGGTTGTAAAGTCAGTAAATTCTCAAGTGTCAAGTGCTTACTCTATTGCAGTTTAATTCTATCATTATTACTTGAATTTAAGATAAAAACGTAATTGATATGAAAGCATTTAATAGCTCCCGGTAGACCATTGAGATTTATGTTAATATGTACAGTGTACACAAGTATTTTTTTATAACTACTTGATTAAAATAGTTATACTTTTGATTCAGCATCGGACAAAACTGATACTTGATGATTTGATATGTAATCCATTATTATCGAAGTAATTGTATTAAAGTGTGGAGGTGAAAATGTGCAGGTTATGTTTGCTGCGGTACAGTTTATTTCACTGTCCAGCAGTATAATCAGATGTTATTTTCCTCCCCATACAGTTGAGTTTACCTTCTTGCGCTGACAGTAAGTAGCATCTTTTACATCTGCATCTCTCCCATCTACTTTGGCTTTAAGTGATGCAAGTCAGTTGGATAGGATGCGGGTTTGCGGGGTTGCGGGGTTGTCTGGTATTTCACTCCTGTCTCCAGATGTGGGTTTGTGGTAAATACGAACTATATAATAGACTATATAGTAGACTATATAATAGACTATACAATAATAACTTATAGACTGCTTCTTGCTATGATTTGTGTTTTTCATTGATTTGTTTGGGAACAATCATAACTAGTTTGATAAGACTTACTTAAGGTGAAAATAAATAAACACTGTAGAAGTGGTGGTGTCTTCTTGTTTGGGGAACAAGATAAACAGTTTACTAACGTAAGGTAGAGAATCTGGTACATAAGTGGGTGATATGAAAGATGGCAAAGGTTTATAAAACACCTAATAAGATTTGTTCTGCAAAAATGTAACGGAATGGGCATAAATGCTGAGATAGATTAACTTTTTGGCTTATTGATTCTTAGTATATTTTGCTTATATCCGGCCAATCGGATATTGGGTAACCCGGTGTAATGATGTAGAAAACGACAAGAATGCTGAAAAAGTCTGTTTTAATTACTGAATTGGGTCATCTATTTGGTAATATAGTCTAATTGTGTAATCTAACGTGTAGAGTCCCGCGTGAGTTATAGAAGGTGGAAAAGCACAGTGCATGCTGTGTACTGTGTACGGTTTACTGTTGCACAGTGTACTGTTGTAACTGTTGAACAAGTGTACAGTGTATTGTGTACTGTGTAATGTCTACTGTGTGCAGTATACTCTGTACTGTACTGTGTACTGTGTCTAGTTAAAGTTTGATGATACACAATTTCTAAACTAGAGCACACAACAGCCTCGGCCACCCTCTTTTGTTAGAAAACAAACAGCTGCTCACAAGTCAATCTTGTTTTCTATAACTCACGTGATATTTTCTCTTCAATCATACGGACTACGGTTTCAAACTGGTCACCTGATACCCCCCATAGGCAAATGGCCCCCTAGGGGTTTAGTGGAACTAATTAACAGTTGGCTCATAGCTGCGAGCTGTTTCATTGATTTTTGCTCTACCTCTTTCTGTTTTAGTGTGAGGGCTCATTTCTCTTAGTTACATGCGACACACTTTACTGTAATCCTAGTTATCTTCCGCTCTTCTCGTCTTATGTAAACCTAAGCTAAGGTAACCGATATTATTTTGTTAAGAACTGTAACACGCAAGGATGTTTTCATTGCCACGTTTCTACACATCGCGCAATTTTGCATTGCTTGGCCGGCTGGTTGGTTGGCATTCGTCTTATATTAGTTAACTCTATGAGTATTATATTAGTTAACTTTATGAGGATCCATCGAAGCTCGGAGGTGATTAGCACTATGTGGGTGGGGGTGTTTGTTGGATGAGCAATGTTTCAGTGTCTTGGCATTGTTATATAACTGTATTTAACAGAATAATCGACAATCGTGATGAAGTAAATCGTTAACAGGTAAATCATCATATAAATTACTTAATATTATGTCCAAAGTACTACAAACAGGTAGTCCTCCTTGAAGTTTGGGCTGTATATTGTTTCATTCGCTGTAGAATTGCTCAGAGGGTCGAATTCATCCATAGATGATAAGTCAGATTGTGATCAGCAAAACAAAGTTGTATACCCTTATAACCAAGTGATAGGATAAAACTCTTAGCCCTCCTTCAAGGTCGGGGGATATATGAGGCGCCGTGCTTGCGAGTGTCACGTGAGAGTGCTGATTATTACTATTGGATAAACTATGTTTAGGGTCACTTGACTTATAGAAATGAAGGGCGTTGCGACGAATTGATCAACTTTGTTAGACTTATTACCCATTTGTTGTGCTACTTTATCTTACAAAAGTTTGTACAATAATCATTTTGTGGGAGGGGCTGGAATTTGTAGTTTCTTTTTAGTCAAGGTAATTATCTGGAAAAGGTGGCCTATTTTAGGGATGGTTATGATATAATCAAGCAAGATAGATGAGATAGGAAGTCAAGATTGACGAACGATACGATAGAGTTGTTACTACACTGTGCAACATTTTTCCCTCCCCTAAAAAGAGAGATCTGACATCAGGAGTTGAATATAATCAATAATGTGATATTGTGATTTAAATATGGTACATACATTAAATAAGGTACATATATATCGAAATAATGGATACTGCTTGCATTTTCTCTAAATTTCTCAATACAGTTGGTTCAGCTGACAAGGGCCATAAGGGATCAATAAATTGAATTTGTGATTTCTCACAAATAACTACCAAAAAATTCACGCCATATTAAAACCGTGAATTTTGAACTACATTAATGTTTTTCATTGTTGTCAATGCAGCGGAACTTTCTCCCCGCAGCTTGGAGGATTCCTTCTAAAAAACAGATTGAATCCCATTGGTGGTAGAAAACCAGTAATCTCATGAGTAAACATCGTGACGTCTCCTCCGAGGGTTTGAACTTTTGAGGAACTTTGATATTTGGCATTTTCCTATTAAATTACTTTCGGCAGTATCGTGGTAATAATATTAGGTAGCAAATCTACATTTGATAAAGCTATCATTGAGATACTTATAATAACTTATATAACCTCAATAACATATTATTATTGAAAGAAAATTTTTGACGCATTGGAATTAATAGATCATTTAACATTAATTATCGATTCGATAAATAATTTTCGGTTCCCATGAGTTGGCTTCTCGGCTGTATGCAGCCTTAATTTGGTTTCCCTCGTACTCTACAGCAACTGAAAAGGAAACGTTATTAGTTAATCCTATTTTACTATCTACTAATTCAAGCAACATGGATATGATCAACACCTGCTTCAATGAAAGAAGACACTGCAAACTATTATTTTATCAGGATCGCTAACTAAACTTAATATAGCTCTTCAAATTAGTCGGATTTGCTCAGTTGATAGAGCACTGAGCCCGCAAGTTCAGGGTCGTCAATTCGAACGTGACAATTCGAACGCAATTATCAAAAGGAAATAAAACGCATGACAGACAAGTTAACCGCAAAAAGAAGTGATAAAAAATGGAAAGTAAGAAAAGTAAAAATTGGATAAAAAGAGAATAGCAGAAAGAAAAAAGAAACAAAAAGAAAAAATATTTTGAAAAAAGTCTCAAGTTAACTTTGTTTTGGTAGAATTCCCATCCTGATATAGTTGCCAAGTTTGAAATGACAGTGGAAATAGCCAATGTTAATGATAATGAGTTTACGTCAGAAATTCTTTTACTCCTCAAGTTTAGCTACTCGTATATAGGAACAAAGAAAAGCAGAATTTCATGATCTAGCACTTTACTCATGCAATGTTACTACTAAGTAACTACATGAGTAAAAAACAATTTGTATCGTTCCCTTGGACATTATCGTTCCCTTGGACATGTTTAAACATAAGATTGTTTTTGTCGAAATAATTATGTATACTACTATTGGAGTCCAGCTTTATTTGGCTTGTCCAGCTGATTTGGCTTGCAAATCTTCCCATGTAAGGAAAGGACCCCATTCTCCGTATTTAACAATTGGGAGTGCATTGAATGAAATGGCTTTCTCGCTGTCAAAAAGAATGTTAAAGTTAATCTAGCCAGACTAGATTCATGTGTGTATTAATAATTATGTATAATATGATATTTTAGTGAAACAAACATTTTTTTTAGTGAAACAAACATTTTTATTTTATTAGCAGTGCAATCAATCAATATAATATATAATCATAAAATTCATTAAATAGTTAATTTACAGGGGAAGCACTCTGCATTAAATTTATGTAAGGGAACTGTTTACAGGCCAGCAGTATATTTTTTAAAGATTTTAAAGATTTTAAAAGATATTATTTTAGCATAAAGCTTGCACATCCTTTATATCATTTCCTTGTACGGCAGAAGTTTCAGTTTCATTTGTCGTCTTGTTTACAAGATTAGGCAGGACGTTGGAGATTTATAAGTCAGGTTTTCCCCTTTCTGCCGGGATTTTGTGTTGTTTCCATGCATTTCTTAAGATGTCCTATAAAGTTTCAACAACTAGAGCAAAACGGTTCGATTAAATTATTGATTTTTAACGGGATGCAGCAAATCGAAATAAAAAGCATGACATGAAAGATAACCGAAAAAAGGAGTTATTAAAAAATGGACAGTAAAGAAATGAAAAAGAAAATGAAAAAAATAACAGAAAGAAAAAAAGAAGAAAAAGAAAAAGAAAAAAGATTCTAATAAAAATTCTCAAGTTCCTTTGTTTCTGTGGTGTTCCGATCATTTCAGGATGGTTAAGTTTAAAATGACTGCGGAACGATGTGGTAATGTAATATCCTTGGCTGGATCAAGTTCTCTTTTTTCTGATGATTGTAGATAAGTGGAAAACAAATTAAAAGTTAATCATATCCATATGGAATCGTGTCAATTCCATTACCTGAAACAATACAGCTATAAAACAAATTATACCCATGCAAATGCCTCGCCTCTGTTACCACGAGGAACCGTGTCAATTCCAATTGGTAAAACATTGTGTTTTTATCTAAATATAACGCTAAACGGTGAGTCTCTTTCAAAAAAGAGTGAATGTTCATGAGATTCTAGAGTCAATCGTTTTTATGGAGGCGCTTGCAATCAAATCTACATAGTCTACGTGGGAAAGGCTTTTCTGCATAAATTAATCTTAGCTTTTAACTCTAGCTGCAGCAAGTTTCTGCTCATTTTTTGTACCACTGAGTAGCTTTTAGATCTGAAATAGTGAGGGTGTAAGACGTAAGTACGTGGCTTACGCACGTGGGATTAGAAGCAGGACTGCGGATTCTCACATTTATGGTTAATTAAAAACATAATACATAATGTGAACAATCACCTCGAATTTGAAAATTCATTAAACTGAGCGTTGTAGGCATAAAAGTTGTGAACAAATAAGTTACACGTAACACTTATTAAATGGTACAAAATATATTTTAATCGTTTTACTGGATTTTAATCGTTTCACTTAATTTTTTTAGACTGGCACCATTATTTTTTGTTACAATTAGTAGGATTAAAATATCTAAATAATTAAGGAACAGTATTACAATGTATTACAAGCCATAACATTTGAACATTTATTTGACAATACTTAATTTTTTTTAAATCTAGACTTTATATTAGATCTCAGATTTCCTCAATTGACAGACGATGATATTGGTAATTATATATCATACTTAGAGTCCTGGCAACCCTTGACGGTTTTATGTGTTTCTCCGTTCTCATGACGAATGTAGAGCTCCCCATAGTCTTCCTCTATAATAAAGTCTGGCCCTATAAAGTGATCCAAAAAATCGATGTTTCTCCAATGAATGCTTGGTTCCGTGCTGAATACGCTTCAAGAAAGGATATGAAACATATAATTCTACAATATAAGATTCTAGGTGGCTGCAACTCTTACAATTTTGGTGTTCCACCATTGAAGATAGGCAATAAATAGAAATCCTTGTTGCCAAATATGTTTTAACTTAGATATATATATATGTCTTAGCTAATAGAACCAAATGAAAATCCCTTTTATTGTAGACCATAACCATGAATGTACTCAATTAGAATATAACAGAATAATCAATCAATATCAATATAGTTATATATATTATATATTTAATATTTGATATCAATATCAATATTAATATATATATTTAATAGCACCACAAACACGACTCCCGATGACACTTTTCCGGTAGACGTTTTGACGTTCCTCCGATTTTTGTAGGTTGAGTGTCAGATAAGATTTGGCGACATCAATGTGAGGGATTCTCAAATGTTATGAAATGGCTAGGTTTAGTTTCCTGGGAAGAACAACATGATTCTTGTTTAATTTCTTCGTCTCCAACAAAATTAGTAGAGTAACACGTGCGGTTACGTTATTTTGTCAAATTAGAAAACTATGTAAGTATGTATAACCAATATATATGATGTTATTCTATAGAGTTTACCTACATTGTAAATTAGAACAGGGCCGTACTTATGAGAACTCAACAATTATGAATTTATTAAACCTATCTGTTATTATTTCTTCAATGGATTGAGTTCCCTTCCTCCGTGTACGCTTTAAAATCACACTTTCTACCAGTAGCAACTGGACGCTTGTTTCTGTAATTAAGGCTTGCTTGGTTTGATGGCCCAGGGCCTCTTCCACGAACCGATTTCCTAAGTTTACTCTTAAATATTTACGAGTACAGTCTCATTTGCGGATTAATTCCATGAGTGTCAATGAAAGAGTCGTGCCGCTCTTAGATGTTCTCAGACCTTCACAGTGTGTATCCACGAACTTAAGTACGCGCATTCAAGTAACGCAATCTCCAACGTCACGTGACAACAACACTAGCCAATAATAGAGCTTATAATTTTGCGCGCGTTAGACGATTTTTGCCATTCTCTGCAATGGGCGTTGTAATCACTCATATGACTTGAACATACGAGCAGATGTTATTTGTGTGCTAATAGAAGTGAACTTACTGTTTCTCTACCATACTGAGTATTGACGTACACATTCCAATCCCCTTAAAATGTTTGATATGCCCGATTGAAGGTACCGTACTATTCATTACAAAACCATTGCTTTTAACCTAAAGTTTTTGCCGCATCTTGAATTAAAAGCCTCTCACCAGTTTAATTTTCGAATCAAGCAATCTTTCTACGTTTGTAGTTAAGTTATCTATTGTCCATATTTATAGTTGAGGAATTATAGCCAGTATAGTTTGGATTTAAATTGTTTCAAATTTTGATTCCGAAATTTGAAGCAGACATTTGTCAACGAAGCATACCCTTAATTGGTGGAAAATGAAATTAGAACATATAATATCCATACAAAGCAGCATATACATACAATAAACTGTCTAATAGAATTACTGTTTTACAGATGATAAGGTACTCTGTATGTCATACTTATAGAAATTAGTACTAACTATCATAGATTAAGATACTAGGTATAAGATAATTCATCTCGTCAAAATCAGAATCATAGTACAAAATATTGACTTGAGTCCTACTGATTGTCCTTCAACTTCGGCTTATCAATGTTGATACCCAAATGAATGTATTTAAGTTGTTTAAGTCTTATAATCTCTTCCAAGATTTCGATAGTCTTATCATACCGCTCCAGAATTTGTTTGAACTCACTTCTCCGCAAGTCCTTCGTAACAGTCCTGTTTGACTTCAAACTAGGTAGCTTGGGCTCTGCGTCGGTAGAAGTTCGCGTCCGAGAACTAGATGAGTGCTGCTGAAAGTCCGTTTCGGGCTTTTCCGTTTCGGGCTCGTCAGTGACACCGCTGGGTCCGGGTTCTGCTCGACGAGGCCCGAGGGGCTGGCTGGCGACGACGGGATGACTCTCTCGGGCTGTCGGGTTCACTTGCACTAGTGAGTTCTGGGTCATCAAAATATGTTCTCTCTCTGCTTGGGTGCCGCATATTTGTCTTTCGGTCAGGACTAGGATCTCTCTCACATTTGGGTACGTCGAAACTAATTTCAGAGTCATCACTATCGTTGAGTAAGGACGCTGCCAATGAAACCATTCTTCCAGATTTTGTAAGCGATGACGTTGACAAGGGTCCAGATTCTGATGGCTCTGAAATTGTAACATCTGTTTCGTTACTGTCCATGCCGTACTGAAGACCAAGCACTGAAACATTAGACACCGAGTCTATCGCAATCTGCTCAAACTTCGTCAGAGTGGGAGCTTGAGAGACACCTCCACCAGTTTTACGCTGCTCGCGTAACTGTTCACGGTACTTTGCACGAGCAGAGCTAGTCAAATCCTGCCATTTTTTACGAACGTTCCTCCAGTCTCGATCGCCGACAGCATTAACTTTATTCACGAGGTCAGTTATCCTTAACCAATGTTTTTGTTTAAGCTCTTTTGTGTTGACTGAATTGAACCTACCTTTCAAGATCTTCGAATATTTCCCCGCCTCTCTTAGGATCGTTTCCGTTTCCTCTGCGGTAAAGTTTCGTCCTCGAGCAGCATTGCTACTTCGCTTACTTTTTCCTTTACTAGAGGTGGTAGGTTCCGTCTTGCTGGGATCAGACTTCGATTTCTTCATTTTTCCAGAGCCCTTGAGGACCATTACATCTTCGGTCGAGAATCTTGCCACTGATTTCGTCTTTGAGGAGAGGGAGTTCTGTATGGATAAGCGGGAAGCCATGGGACTCTTCTTTACTGGAGTTGTTAATGCGGTTAAAGGATCGTCGTCATCTCCAGCGTCAATTGGGCTGCAGTCTACCGGATCAAACAATTCCATCGACGCATTTCCTTCATCAGTGGGAGTAGATGTCCTAGGGATATGGTCAGGCAATGTGACATCCATTTCATAGAGCAAGTCGAGACCACCGGGCATCCTGAGGTCGTGAGTCGAGCACAAAAATGTAGAAGTAACAGTAAAGTTAGACAGCCCGTCAACCTTTGTTTTTAATCACGTGACATGTACTCCTACTCTGATTGGCTAAATGTCTTATAGGGATAGGACCACTATGACCATAATTTTATGTAAGTTACATCTGTTTCAATTCAGCCCTAATTATCTCAATCTGACTAACGCCGAACAGAATTCCGCTCTGCACCGTACAACTATTGAACATCATGGTCAGTATGCTATTTACCGCTATTCGACGCTGGGAAAATCCCGCCCAATACTGCCTTATCTTCAAAACTCAATGATAACGTACTACTTACCGAATTCCAAGAATCGACGTAACGTTTCCAATAACACACACACATGAAATATGTACCATGATCACTTCTCGGGAGTCACGTTTATTAAGATGAACAGACGGTGCAATGCATTTGAATAAACTAAGATTTAACTTAATTATACTGATATTATAACCACTATAATCAGCTAATTGTCGATATCATCGCTCTTAAGTGACGTCATTATAAAGTATTATAAAGTATTGTAAAGTATTATAAAGTATGGGTAAAGTATGGATAAAGTAAGGACGTCTGTTCTTGATAGTTTCGGCCGATACATGGGTATAAAGTGTCGAAGTTAATACATTGGGATAAAATTTGATTGATAAGCCAATGCCAATAACTAACAAAGCTTGTTTTTGGCCGACTGCCATCATTATAAGAACGTGAAACAAAAGAATCCCATTTGCACGTATATTACCCTACCTAATCAGCCGTATTATTTATTTTCATTAACCCACTATTTGATATTCAAGGTGAAGTTTTCTTATTATGAGTTTGTACTTATGGTGGAGAGACAATCCCGCTTACAGCGTTCGAGCATACTCCGTGAAGAGATACCGACGAGATCTGACTCAGTACTTTGAAAAATTGTCTGACACGGATTGTATAGACTTGTATAGGCTAGACAAGGCTGGCATAGAATATTTCACTCAGAGAATTGAGGGTCACCATCTGATCAGGAGGAAGACTAAAGCAGGACTGCCAGCTAAAATTCAACTTCTCGTCGCCCTTAGGTACTTCAGCACCGGCAACAGTCTGAGAAGTCTGCAAAGGATTGCCGATTTAAACTTATCTCATGGAGCAGTCGAAAACTGTATTAAGAATGTATCCATAGCTTTGAGCTCTCTATCGAAGAGTGATGTTTGCTATTCGTGGGACGCCTTATCCACCAGCATCATCAAGCAAGGTTTTGCTGAATACGGAAAATTCCCGGGAGTTCTTGGTGCTATCGACGGTACAAAGATAAAGATAAAGTCTCCTCCCATAGATGAGGATTCATACGTTGGACGTCATCCTGGACACTACATTAACTGTCAGGTGATTTGTGATTCTAAACTCAAATTTCTTGACGCTGTTGCGAAATGGCCCGGTAGCGTGAATGACTCAGTTATTTGGGATAATTGTGCTTTCAAGAAGAAGCTGGATTCTTTTCTCAAAAGTATGCCGACGCAATACAAAGGATGGCTTATCGGAGACTCAGGTTATTCACAGAGGGAGGAAATGATGATACCATTTTTGGAATGCACCAACTCAGCTGAAGAAGTCTTTAACAAATGTCACAAAAGATCAAGAAGTGTTGTAGAGAGGGCTATAGGCGTACTCAAGTCACGATTCAGATGTTTGTGTAAGCAAAGTGGCGGGGCGATAAGATTTGACGAAACCACTGCTTGTTTGATATTCATTTCATGCGTGGTACTGCATAACTACTGCATGGATAGAAATTTTCCCTCGCTTATCGCTCCAGATGTTCAGCTACGGTTGGATGAAGAAAGATACTGGCAAGAGAAGACAGCTAATACTCGGGCAAAGCAAAGTGAATCTAAGAGAATCGCTCGGGGCTTTGAGGCACGTCATGGTCTTGTGGAAGAGCATTTCAAAAACTTAAAAGTCAAATTCAAATGATTTCTCTCATCAAAATCTATAAGCGACTTGCATCTTTAACTTTATAAAAACACTGTATTTTCACTTATTCTAATTTTAAGAATCCACTAAGAGTACGCTACGACCACTCAATAGTAGTCATTAAATTAATTCGTAACTTGAACAGTTGCGCACTCATTAAGTTGACACTTACGCACATTATTTCATTTGCGCATGGTCCAATTAGAATCACGCGCCCCTCACGCGCCCCTCACGCATACTTAAGAAGGATATATTCACATAATCGTAAATAAGCTGGAGCGTGAGTAACTCAGGTGACGTAAGAAGATAGTCCAGTATTTGGTGGATAAATTTTTGAAGCACTAGTCGTATATGTCACGTGACACAGTTCGTAAGTGCATTATAAAGTTTTCGTGGAAGAGGCCCTGGTAAGTGGTTGAAAAGAGGTCCTTGAATTTTTTCAGCCGACATTTCATTTATCACATTTGCTACAGTAAAATTGCTCTTACTTTCTTACATAACAGCCGATACTATCACTGTAGCTGCTTATAACTATAAGTGGTATTTGCCACAGATATTGACGAGATGACATGTTCTGGCGTTCTTTCTTCTGGGTATAACAGCGACAAGACCGATATTTTTACATAATATATCTTTCATATGGTCACAATCGCTTTTAGCACATGGTTGATGTTATATTCTTATTTCTGCATAGCAGTTGCTGTTTGATTAAAGAGATGGAAATCTGTAGCGTCTGCCTGAGAGCAAATTAAGCGGGGGCAATTCTTGTTTAATAATTGTTGTTTCAGTGAATAAATGATTCTCTGTACTAATAGTTCTACAACAATGGTCATGTCATACTTCATCCGTTATTGACATGAACCCTACATATTTTCCCGAAGGACATACACCATAGCGCCTTTAGTGAACTATTTTAGCGAAGCGGTGGTTCATGATCTTGGCTATCTTGGCTGATACTCTGCACTCAGGGCAATGCTTGAACATATTGTTTCCCTACCTCAAGCATCAACAAAAACTTTAAGACCACCAGCAAAAAGTTTCGAAATACTCTGTTCAATATCTGGTAGATCTTTAATGATAATTATAATGATTATTATAATGATAATTATAAACTAATAAATTATAGAGCTATTATCAAATAATAACCCTTCTATACACAGCAAACAAATTTAAATCATTCGGCTAAGGTGGCATTATGATCGTCTGGGTCAAAGTCCATATCATTCATGTGTGCCCAATGTCCTTAGTACTTTTTTTGAAGCTTGTTTGTAAATTTACCTACATACTGTTTGGAACAATGCTATGATGTGCTTCAATAGAGGGTATTCTTCGATTTGCAGTCAGCTGAAGTTGCAATCGAATGGTTTCTACTTGTCATAGAAGATGAAATGGAACTTGATTTCAATATAAGGTGACAAGGAGCACAGGGTCTTCTCAAAACACATGGTTCTGGAAACAGGGTACATCAGGTAGTTTGTTCGTCCTACCGATTCTGACCATTTGAGTTATGATGTGATGTAATAAATACACATTTTTTAATAGTTTTTCTTTTGGTGAATACATGATTCTCAGTAATAGTTCTAAAACAATGGTCATGCCATTCCTCATCTGTTATGGGCGTAAATCCTACATAATTTCCAGAAGGACATACACCATAGCACCTGTAATGAACTATTATAGAGAAGCTGTGGTTCATCAGGTAGTTTGTTCGTCCTACCGATTCTGACCATTTGAGTTATGATGTGATGTAATAAATACACATTTTTAAATAGTTGTTCTTTTAGTGAATAAATGATTTTCAGTAATAGTTCTAAAACAATGGTCATGTCATTCCTCATCTGTTATGGGCGTGAATCCTACATAATTTCCAGAAGGACATACACCATAGCACCTGTAATGAACTATTATAGAGAAGCCGTGGTTCATGACCTTGGTAATTTTTGCTGATAAAAAAATAGAAATGATCAGAGCAAAATTCGAGTGTTGTTTCCAAGAGTCAGTGATTTTATGACACGCTTAATTCTTGTCGTCCAATTCTTTCTTTTCTCAGCATCGTTCGGGGTACGCAAACATCTCAAGAAATCCCTACCAGGGTGACTGATGGTAGTATATCTGTTGCTGCGGTTTGAGCACCCTTCCAAGGAACAGAAAGACACCCTCCCTTCTTTTTCTTTCGGGATGGTTCCAACATAACGTTATTGCATAATATTACTACAGTATTCTGATTAGCAATTTTTAGAATTTGGCCGTAAAAATTTAAGATTTTTTTAGTGGAACTGAATCAACATACATGACCAGGCGTTAAAAGCAAATAAAACAGGGACATACTACTAGTATGCTTACAAGTTCCCGGGAATCTTAAAAGCTTTGTAGATATACTTGGCAAAACTATGCAGTTAGAGATAGGAAATTCTTTAAGTTCAAAAACGGATGATAATATAGCAATACTTATAATAGGATCGAATTAGTTACTCAAGTTAAACAGCCTTCAAGAAAATGTAATGCTATAATTGTATATTTTGTAAGACCAATACGCTGAAAGCTATACTGTTGTATAGCCGGGTTGAGGCAGCTGGGGTAAGGACGTTAGTTAGAGGCAGTTAATTAGAGGCAGTTAATTAGAGGCAGATCAACTTTACAGCAGGCAGAGTTTTTAATCCCGAACTGAGATAGATAGATCATAGATACCCAGTCTGTTTATTCTGACATCTATTAAAAATGTGTGGAGGGTTTTGGAATAATTGACCTGAGACCTCTCTGCCATTTAGTCCTTCTAGGGTATATGTCTTACAAAGTTTCCGCCATCATATTAGCGTCCTCAGCCGCAGTACCTACCCCAGCTTCCTCTGCCTCAGTGTTTGTTCTATGCAGCAGAGATTTGACTCTTCTTGAGAGCACTTCAGTATCTTTCGCGGATGTTCGAATCCTTTCCACCAATTTCCTGGAATGGTGTCATGTCCCTGCTAAAAGAATGTGTACATTGGTATTGTACAAAACTATATAAATAAACAAACAATATGAAAACATTGAAAATGACAACAAAATTAAACAATTATTTTTCCGGTAAGATTCCCCAGATCTTCTATTGTGATTAACGTGTTAATTGCTTTTTCCATAATTTAACGTGACATTTACTTCAATAACAAATAGTGAGACTTCAAGGAAATAAATAGATTAAACTTCTTTGGTCCTCTGAAGGCTGTTATTAAAAAGTTTTAAATCTTTTTAACCGCTAGCCCTATAACCTATTAACTGTTAAACATTTGATAACTGATGTGTTACGTATAATAACTGTCAACTAACTTTTGAACATGATTACTTACTGTTAAAAACTAATTCAGCCTGCTGATTTTCTTTAACCATCTGCTTGTGCTTGTCCGAATTTTTACCATCTAATTCATTCCTCGACATTCTTCTTGAAAACACGGTAAATGAATTGTGTCCAAGGTATCGATTTCACTCTCAAGACTTTCTGACTGCACTATACTATATACCTAGTGTAGATTATTACCGACTTCCCAACCCCCTTCCCGCTTTCTTTAAACCGCTAAGCAAACATAACTTGTTGCTGCGTCCCTCACTAAATACAGCGCCAACCAACCGGCGGCCACATCCGGCGTCGTGTGACTAGAAGGACCAATAGAACTAAGACAAGGAGAGTAAGCACCTTGATGGGTTAGATTGAAGATGGGACGGGGTAGGTCCCTGATTGTATAACCATTTTGTTTTATGGGCATAATTTCATTGAGATGTATGGGTGATATCATTTGTCTAACGTCTTTTAGCCATATTTATCGTTTACTGATATACTTCGATCCAAAACATACACGTGCCAGTCCAGCTGTAAACATTTTTTCTGAATCATTTTTGTGGTAGCATGCAAGGTTGCCCTGAAATTGATAGGCCTTGGCAAGCAGGAGGTCATTCTCGTGTAGCCCGGGATAATGGATGTAATTAGTTCTACACCCTTGTAATTACACACGCTCCCTAATTCCCTCTATTGGCATTGCTGAAGATGTGAGAGTTGGCGATGATTTTGAGTTTGAAATAGCGAAACACTATTGATACATGTGAAGCGGTGTAAAACGGTTTTAAGATATTATGATCCGTCTTCTAGTCCTGCTTCTTTTTCACAAACTCTCGATAATCGGCACTGGAACCTCTTTTTCGTCCCGTTTGTGGGGAACTATGTCTTCTGATCTGGCTTGTGCCCCTTCATTGCGACATCCTGTGATTGTGGGGGCGTTAAACAAGGCTTACTTTATCATTTTTATTATTTATATTAATTATTACCATATCTGTCTTATCTAAAGGTACCAGCTATTGCGATTATAATAGATGATATATCCCGAACCCAATTATAAGGTTATAAATCATTTGTACTTGGACAGTTAATGCTAGCTAATGTATGAAGTTGTTTTCTTCCTTTGTATAAATGGCTCGATCAGACTTGTTATTTTTCTCACATACTTCCTTACTTAGGCCTTGCAGCTGTCAGGCATAACAACGAGGAGAATAGAGTATCCCGATCTTCCACATAGGCAGCATCAGCATCGATATCAGGATTAGCCAGATTTTAGACCATTTCTTTCCAGTTCTTGTTCGGGGCGAGCTGTCCGATCTGGAGGTGTTTATTTTGTTAGTACCGCGTAAACGACGAGGGATTATACATTGCAATCCTTTGTGAAATTGTAGGGTTACTCCGTTATCTGGCCGGACCAATTTGTATAAACTTCTCCTGTATCTAATACTGAGGTGTGGGGGATAGGTGTGTTAGTATATTCAAACTTTAAAATTCTATATTGACTATTATATGAAGTCGTCGGTTTTCGCAGTCAGGATCGACTTAAGAACCTGTTTTCTTACTAAATGTCGAGCATATATGCGTCAGAATGTAATTTCTTGTGAAGCTTACAACGTTCTTCAGACTTACCTAACTCGTGTATGGAAAGACTTGTCAAGAGGTTAATAGAGATTCAGTGGAAAGTGGATAGGTAAAAAGTGTCATATTACCATTTTCACCAATTTAAAGATCGTTCTAAAACAACAATAAAATATGGGTATTAATATTTATCTAACAGATAAACTAGATATATATTGCTTAGTTGGAGTAGCAAACACGTGATAATTGACTATTATTACAATTTATTCAGCGAAGTATTACAGGTTTTTAAATTTGGGTGCATCCTTACATGGAAAAGAAAATATCTCGTAACTTTACTTCTGGTCAATATTTTTTGATGAAACTTTCAGAAAATGTTTGTTTTGCCTCTCAGATAATATGCTCAAGTTTTTGAACTGATGCAACCGGCCATTTGGGTCTGATGCGCAAATATGTGCAAAAGTACGCTAAAATTTCAAAATCGTTAAATTTGCTCGAATCATCCTAAAAATTTGTATGCATCATCTCTTAGCCACCAAGAAGGAATCCTGAAAATTTCGTTAAAAAATGCGGTCCAGAACCTAAGTTATGGCCGTTTTTAAATACCAGCTCATCAATT
>JH154466.1:61586-74066 GCA_000226015.1 Mnemiopsis leidyi | reverse complement strand
CGGCGTGAATCCATTTGTTAGAGAAACTTAAAGACTTGAAAGGATTTCTTAACATGTCTACTTTTACTCCTACCAACACCAGAACCAGGAACGTGGAAGTCGTTGGGAAGTATATTTCCCAAATTCCTAAAATTTTGCAGTAAAATGGACTAGCATTGAACCTGGGAGGTAGAATACAGTTCTAAAATCTGGTTATAAAAATTTTATAAATTTTTTGATAGTCAAAATTTTTGATGGTCGCAAATTTTAATTGGATCAAACATTGAAAAAAATAATTTATCATTGCCCTATTCTTAATCAAATTTTAAAAATAATTTAAATTGAGTACCTGGTTTTAGCAGTAAAGTAAATAAAGTTGGGATACAAAATAGTTGAAGATAGTAGATCGACTACAGCCAAATATTTGATTATCAACAATGTCTTTCTATCTAATGATTGCTTTTTGATCTTTTTAGTGATGTATAAAGTCAAGATATTGCCTGAAAAGCATTGATTATAAGAATGTCGAGTGCTAAAAATTGAAGCAACTATATATGTACCTTAACATTTTAGCTAAATCATGACACATACAAATAACTACCAGTAGGAGGCGAGAATATTTAGAAGGTTGATCAGCAGTTTTTTAATGGTCGTCGGCCGAAACAATGCAGATAGAACAGAATGAATGAATTATCAAACAGAATGAATGAATTATCAAACAGAACACAGTTTTTACCGAAGATTCCAATAATGGAGATGGCGGCATAATAAATGATTCCAAGAATCTGTTCCCACGAAGACCACGAAACGAAGTCGTTAAGACTAGTTATATTTATGTTTCCAAACTCGTTGAAGCCACTGCCGGTATTCGATGAAGTGTCCATCATTTTTTTTCAGAATGAACCTTGCAAAACAATCGACTTCACAAAGGTCACAAAACGGTAATCGAGCGACAATTAACGTAATATAGGATGTTACCGAGACAGAAAGCTTAATGGATTATATTGTATTTAATTATATTGGAAAAAAGTTGCCAACAATTCCATTACTCTATTTAGAAAAAGGAAAAGACAAAGCCTTACCCAGCGCATAAGATCTAAAGAATTCGAAAAAAAGGAGACAAAGCAACATCAATACCTCAGAAAATAGGCAGAAAAAATAGGCACTAAAATAGCAACACGTCACTAGCAGTAACAAATGAAAAAACTGTTTCTTCCGTACTGCAATACACGATCGCTAATCAATAAAGCAAGATAGATAAGTATACAAATACCAGGCAAGAAATGTGGGATATAAAAAGAGGCAGTGGAACTTTACACGTGTATCACTGTCAATGACGTAACTTGATTAATTATTGAACTTTCCAGTTGTCACGTGGTAGGCGGTAGTGGAATTAGATAAATGGGACATGTAAAATTAAATATCACACAGCTGACTGGCGTTAAAACAGATTTCTTCCAGTAACAAAAGCGACGGGTTTGAAACGTTAGCAGAGACATGTTAACAGATACCCGGAACAGTATATATTGGATCATTCAGCTACCGGTAAATCCAGTGCAACACGTGTAACCACAAGCGAGATAAGGAGATCCACTACCTATAATTTATAATTGTACAGTGTTTTTCCTGGTAACACCACAACAGGATAATTAGAAAGGTTAACTTTATAGAAGCTTAGAGTTATGTACATTGTACAGCCGTGTAAAGTAAACTGTAACGATTTAAGGAGCACATTAAAGGCTCTCAAGTCTACTGACTTTTATATTGAGCTTCGTCGGGTAATATGAAATGTTATGGGGGGATAATGAAGGAAAAGTTTAAATTTCTATAACAATTGTACACTCGTATAGTAGCTTTGAACATAAGCATAGGGTGAGCTTTATCAATTTGAATTTTTACATAGTTTAAAATCTCAAAACAGTAAAATTAGGCAGTGCTGCTAGGAGATCCTCAGGAGCCTTGAAGTTTAATGTCGTTCTGACCTACAAGATAAACAGTGGTCAGTAAACTTATTGCTGGGAATACCCAAGTTGGTAAGAGTAACCTGTACAGTTAACAAGAATAGTGACTTGCTACTCGTTTGTCTCCTACCTATTGCTACTGGTTCATTTTGTTCCTAAGGAATGTAGGGGAGCTAATATCACAGATCTCTGTAGGTGTATATAGTAAAAGAGCAACCGCCCACCACCTGCATGTATATGCAATGCTCCTAGTCAACAACTACTATAATCAACAACTACTCCGCGGACATTGACAACTTGTAAAGACATAAAATAAAGCTACAGATAAAAGATTAAATATCATAATATGTATTTTAGAGTACAGAGTCACTGTCAAGATTGTGCATCAGAAAATCTGTTCAATTTTGTTTTGTAGTGCTTTAAAACTGGTCTTTGTATGAAAACGGTCTATAAGATGTATGAAATGGAAAAGCCCAAATTCTTGGCTTTTGAAACAGCAATCTAGCATTACAATTTACAAACTGCTTCGTCCAAATTACACAATTCTGCTTCAATGTCCTTCTGAGTTCCATCCTCTTCTTCCAAAGCCGACTCTAACTGACTTTCCATGAAATCTTTATACATTGACCCGAACGACGGCCTATCTTCGCAAGAATCAGTTTTTTTAAGACCGTTTTTCTCGACCGACACCATCCTAGCTAATTTACACAGTGATTTACTTCGGTATTTTTTAAATTTGGTGTGTTCCCTGGCTTTTTCTTGAGCAACAGTCGTTACTGATGCATGTTCTTCAAAACTATCATTGACAATTGTCTCAGACTTTTCGGTGAAGTTTTTGTGACTTTCACGTTTGGGTTCCTGCACGCATAACTTAGTCGAAATAGTAGTTGCAGTAGTTGAGTCAGAGGTGTTCCCATTTCTCCTTCTTGATGCTATTCTTGTAGAGAGCGAGAATTTTCTTTTCTTTTCTTTAGCAGCATGTATTGCCGCAGTTGTGCTGAAAATCTTATTCTGTTTAGTTTTCACATATTCCCGATACGTTTCTGTTTTCTCTGCTATACACTTCGGCAAGCATCTCAGAATGAGAAATCGCTGTATATTGACGTTTGAGTAGATGTATACAATGGGGTTTACTGCATTGTTGGTCATTAAAGATGCTTTCGGCCAAAACAGCAAACTTCTGAAATGATAAATGTGTGAATGATCTGAGCTGCGTGATTGGATATCGCAGGAGCAAAAAATTCAATTCATTTAGCATGTTTAATATATGTTATGGCCTTACAATGTAGCAAGAATTGTACCAATAAAATTAAATTCTCTTGTGAAAATTGACCAGAAAATGTTTTGATGTAAATATTTTTCGACACAAAATGATTCTAGAAATTTACCTTGGTATGATAAGTTCTGTCCTGTAGAAAAATGCAATGGTAAATACGATGAAAAAGGAAGCCCATGTCACTGCATATGCCAAAACGACCAATAATACAACACGCACTGATTTTCCTGATGACTGCTGAAAATTGGGATGTTAAAAAATACCATGTATCAAATACAAGAGTATCATCTACCTACGAAGAGTTTATCTTCCTACTGTAGATTGCTATATGATATATAAAATCTTGATCATAGATTCATAGGATTTCAAGTTTTAACCTTATGTTTATCAATCACATCTGTATATCAATGCCTTACCTTTCTCTCCACAACATTTTTGCCATCTTTGACTTGTCTTGATTGTCTTACTTTGTTTATGATGTAGTAGCTCAATATTGTGATAGCTAAAAGTGGAGCCACACAACAAAACACCACAGCCCATGTTACAAATATAAACTTAGATCTCTCCAGGTTCCAATCTGGGTAGAAGTCAAAAGTGCAGGTCATCCTTTTAGGACAGTATATGTATGTAGCAAGATTGTAGAATGGAGCAGAAGGAATGATGAGTCCAGCAATACATATCAGGATGCAGCCGACGTGGATCCATTTGTTAGAGGAACTTAGAGAATGAAAAGGATTTCTTAACATGTCTACCTTCACTCCCACCAACATTAGAACCAGGAAAGTTGAGGTTGTTGGGAAGTATATTTCCCCGATACCAAGGATCTTACAGTATAGTGGAGTTGAATCAAACCTGAAATTTAGTAAGAACTTAATTCTAGAATTGCTGTTGATGGCTTCCCTTCTCCCAATTCGAATCGATGATTTCGAATTCTCTGTCTATGTAAAAAAAATTTAACTCGTACAACTTCCGAAATATTCCGTGTACGGACATCTTAAGGAGCTGGTGAGTACCAAGCAGAATTCATTATCACCTGATATGCAAGTTCAAACTCATTCTGAATGGAATAGACATTACACCGAAGTGGGATTCGCGTCACTGATATCCTCCGAGATTAAATTCCAGGATAAATCCTGTATCAATCACAGCTTGGTGGCCTGGACTGCCTGCCTCGGACGGGTTTCGAACACCCGGTCTTCGGCGTGGGAAGCGAGTGCTAGTACCACTGCACCACCCGGCAGACAAAAAGCTCTATTTAAAAGCTTATTAAACGTACGACTAAGAATCGTTTTAACCTATTTTAACGTACCTTTTAACAGCAGTGAAGTAGATGAAGTTTGGATACAGAAACATTGAAGATAGCAGATCCACTAAGGCTAGATATTTGATAATCAACAAAGTCTTCTGGTCGGAGGACTGCTTTTTCACCTTTTGTGCGGCATACAACACAAAAATGTTCCCTGTAGAATACACTAGTCATGATCATGCCCTTTGCTATAGTCATACCTAGATTTAGATAACTATCAAAGTTTCGAAAATAATATTCAAGGCTGTAAGTAAAAAGTTATAAAATAGAACTACCTAAGATTCCGATGAAGGAAATGGATGCATAATAAGTAATTCCAAGAATCTGCTCCCATAAAGGCCACGGAACATAGTCCCCCAAACTGGTAGTGTTGATGTTGCCAAACTCGTTAAAGCCGCTATCTGATACTTCCTTCATCTGAGCAGCAATTACATCCTATTTCCGCTAAATGATATAACGAATTGAGGAATCAAAAAAAGAAAAACATTAATTATATATAAACATGAGATAACTCGTTTGATATCGATAAGATGTTAAACAATTGAACTTGGGCATACCAATATAAATAACCGATAATTTTTGCTCTGGCCAAACATATTATATTCGGCAAACAACCATTAAAGTATTGACGACTCTATGCCTTGTAGGGCGGAGGCCTACCGACTATTGTGTACCTAATGGTTATAGTAATAAAAGGTTTGATAAAAGGCTTCCAGATGTTCTATCTCCTGTGTTGGTATTGTAATGTATGGGGGCAGGCTTTAGTCGGCATTACTTACACATAGTCACATTACCCTAGCAGTATGTACCATTCTTGGTATCCTCTTAGTAAACTCTTCTGTGACTTGAACTATAACGATTCCAAGATGGACGTTCGTATAGCAATCGTTCGTGAGATCAAAACATAATGCACGCAATACAAAAAACAGTAAAAAGACTAAAACTGACTCTTACTGAGTGTCTTCTCCTGGCTCCACAGATCTTGCCAGAATTCTACAACAACATTTAAACGTTTCCCTAGTCCGTCTTACGAACTAGCAAAGCAGCATAGTGCAATGATACATCTAGAATATTACCACGTTAAAAAGTACTTCTGCACAGTACTCTAAGCATAGCTTGTCACCTTTAGAAATCAGTACAGCATACTTCACTGAGTTAGTAAGTCGTCTAACAGGCTGTTGAAGGCATAGACAACAGAGCGGTAATTGAACGAGATACTTTCTGCGTCTGGGCTTGATAACAGTTTTAACAGTTCGGTGTCACACAGTTGTTGCAGTTGTTGTATTATAGTCTTATAGAGTTGGCAAAAAGGTTTGCGAGCCGTGTGTTCGGGACTAATGATACATAGTAGTAATAACAATTTGCAGCTATCGATCAAATTTCAGAAAAGAAGAGCTGGTATCAATGCGCTCGAAAAAATACAAATAAAAAGATAGTTTTCAAGAAGGAGTTTGGAAATTAAATATGTGCTTACTCATAAGGCACCACAGCAAAAGGTGTGCACAAACCACAACAAAAGGAACTGACAGCATCTCATTAGATCGGTGTAGTTGTGTATATATATCTAGTTCGTATGATGAGGTGGTTTAATTACTTCCTTACTTACTTAAATTTACAGCTATTGGTGTCTATCGTCCGTGAAGAATGCTGGAAGTAATTAGATTCCATCATTTTCGTGATGTTAGGCTGAGCGTTTGTAAGACTGAACGGTGATGTCTCAAAACTAAAGTTTAAGCTTTGCGTTGCATCTTAGAGGAGTTGATAAATAGAGAATGTTACACAATTATCAGATAATCGCTCTTTTAAAGACCAATTACAGTCACTTTCGATATATTGTTTGTGAGCAGCAAGTAATTAGCAGGGATGGTAATGTGGAATTTGTGCGAGGAGAGTTTAGGAGTTTCCTAAGTAGTATCTAAGCGGGTGACCGACAACTTCACCACATGATTGGCAGTTCCCACACCCTTAACAGGGTACCCAATCAATTTGACAGGTCGCCTATGCAGGGTCAGATCCCGTATCGGACCTACTTGTAAGCTTGTAACAGGGCTCGAGTAACCCGGCTGCCCGCTGGAGCTCAGATAGTCTGGGGCACAGCATGCTACCAGAAACACGCTTGTTAGACATGGAAAAATGTATATAAGGTGAAGGAATGGTCAGTGAGTTATCGCATCATGGTTTCCTCCAGCAAATTAGTTGACGGTCAGCGTGGAACGAAACTCCTCCTGATCAAACCACCCTGTCAATCATGTGGTGAAGTTGTCCGGCAGCCAACTAAGCACACAATTGTCAAGTTGTTGCCTCCTCAAACCCTTGTTAATTAGCGTTTATTATCACTAATGAACAATGTCCTTGGCGTCCTTATATCATGGGTTTGCCCTTAAGAAGTAAAAATTCAAAGTTCAACTAATTTCAAGACGAGGGAAATCTTATCAACACCACATGTACTCAACAGCTGTGATAAGTAAGAAATATTGAGTACAAGTTACAATGATAATCATGGTAATAACGAGTCACAAAACAGATTGTGCAATTCTCCCTCATCAGCATTTGTATGTTAATTAACGATTTACTCGAGTTATTAACGGTTATAGAACGGTTGAGAAATTTTACGAATTTTATTAATCTAAAAAAATTCAAGTTTGGAGGTTACGTTATAACTGTGCTAGTTTCCGCAGATTTCCCAACAAGCAGAACATATTTTAAATTCAAACTAACTGCGATATGCGACAAAAGGAAAGTTATAATTATCATCACTGGAACAATTTGCAAATCTCGAGTGTGTTTCAATGTTTCGGCCGGAATTTCTGTGTGTCTCATGAGAAACAGGAAATTCATCACGTGACTGGATGTCTACTGTATTATTTTGTCTGTACGTGATAATGTGCCGTGTCACGTGATTCGTATTTAACTGGATTATTTGCAGAATGCAGAGCTACTAGAGCGGTATACATAGATTTGAGAGATAGAGATGTTTTTTACAAATTAGATTTCAGGGATGTGACGTCATAAAACTTATAAATGGCTTCTTTATATACGATATAATATGCCTTACATTTATTCTACATTGATAAGGTAGAATTCATTCTATATGATATAATATGCCTTATATTTATTTTACATTAATAACGTAGAATTCGTTGAAAATGGGTCCAAAAATGCGAACTGTTGTCGCTCATACAACAAGTATGCTGACCACTACTAATGGCAGTATGACGGAAAAGTAAACTCCAAGTAAACTTAAAGTAAACTAAAAGTAAGATTTTTATAGTAACTGTAAAATAAACGCTTTTACCTAGTAACAGATCGAACAGTGCCAAGTTTAGTGTACTCATTAGTTCTCTATATACTTATATACAACAGGTGGGATAATCATAAACAATTGAGTTATCCTGCTTTATCTCAAACTTGTTAAATCTTCATGTGGATTTAAGACAATGCAATATTCCATGTAAGTGAAAAAGACTCGACTAATGAAGTAATGTTGTTAACGGTGAACGATACTATTACTTAATATTTCTGTTGAGAGCAGGAAAGTTGATAATCTATCGAGACAATAGAATGGAGGATTTATTTGATAATTTGCTGAGATGAAAAATCGGCCATAGCCTTAAATATTCCTAAAAAACAAGAAAGAATTTATCAAAAGCTAAAAATAAGGTTCCTATTAGAAGTCAAAGCTGCTGATCTAAATTAGTAAATTGAGGTTGCAAATAACTTGATAGAAATATAAACTCATTTGTTGATAAAGTTAATACCAGACAACTTCTACAGCCAGGTGAGCGAATTGGAACTTAGGGGGTAAAGTGAAGTAGTTAAGAAAGAGAGAACACACCTCTTTAGTCTCAAGGGTGGCAAAATGAGCGTAAGATCATCGGTCTTTGATTTCCAATTAGATGTAATTTTAGAGCTATAATACGGTGAGAGCGTGTTGTCGGTCCCGGGCACGTGTGTCTAAAGAATATGATTAGTATCACTGACCACGTTTGTAGTAGAGTAGGATGGTAGATATAAAACTAACTCTCTGCACAAAACAAGGGACAGATAAGTTATTTAAATTTTAAATTAACAAAGTTATACAGCACCTTCAAACTTAAACTGCAACTATTTTAATCTTGGACGCTTAAAACCGTATGACACGCCATGCCCACATTGAGCCCAATAGCTCGAACCTAATGACTCAATACATTGCCTGAATTAAGTGATCCCTCTCACCGCTGGTCCGCTAATCTCGATGTACAGCCTATAATTACTTGATACTTATTCAGAAGCTAGTGTTGGGTTGAGTATCTTTTATTAATTGTGACTCCATGTAGTTATGGTTAGTCACAGTTATATTAACATTGTCTCCTACATTTTCAACGATCTCATCAACTTGGTCTACTTTATATCTAATTTACTTTATATCTAATTTACTGATTACCATAATTATAAATAATTTCAGGTATACTTCAAGGATGTCCACCCCAAGTTCCCAGCCGGTGGCAAGATGACACAGTATTTGGAGAACATGAAGATTGGTGACTTTATTGATGTGCGCGGACCCAAGGTCAGTTATCAAGCTAAGTAAGAAGTTTGGTCTTCGGGAAAATTTTACTTTTAATGTCACTCAACTTAATCTATTCTAGAACACGTGATATAAAAATATATTATCACTTAAAATATTATCAATTGAAAACGAAACTGTAAAACAAGATCAGACAGACATTTTGTAAAACAAGATCAGACTGACATTTTCAAATAGGTAACTTCGCAACTTGTTAAATACTTAAATAGTACTCCGTAACTTGTTAAGGGCAAGATCAGGTACTTGGGATGTGGAAAGTATGAGGTGAAGAAGAAGGGAGCTGTTAACCGAGTTCTGGGCAGGAAAATCGGCATGATAGCCGGAGGATCTGGTAAGTCATAGTCAGTCATTGTAAGCCATTATAAGTTAGTTCTGTATAAATGTTCTGAACATATGTGCTGCCGTGCTAGAATAATATCTGTTGTACTGTAAATCGATAATTTTTATTGTTTATGCCCTCTACTATCTTCTACCCCTATTTATATTCTGGTTGGCACGGTTTCACTACCCTAATATTCTAATAACCCCCTTCAACACTACTCTCTCACCCCTGATAAGTTTACCCCTTGTAACTTGACCCATGTCTCTATAAGTGTGTAATAAAGTTCGTGTTAGGTTAAAGTATTTTGGGAAAATCAAGATTTTTCCCTATAATTTATCGACCACATGATACCGGCCTATGTGCCCTTAATAGCCTAGATTAACAAAAGATCTGCGGCACATCTAGCTTATGATAACCTTTTCTCGTGACGTGGCATTGTTAAAACTAAAACACCACGAAATTCCAGGAATTACACCAATGCTGCAAGTAGCAACTGACATCCTCAAAAACCCCGCCGATGACTCCGAAATCTTCCTGCTGTTTGCGAACCAGACCCCTGACGATATTCTCTGTCAAGACATCATAGAGAAGATGGAAAGTGACGATAGGTTTAACGTTTGGTACACCGTAGATAGGGCTCCAGAATCTGGTCAGTACAGATTGTATATTTTCTTTCTATTTTGGACCTGTAACTAAGTAGTTTGTTAGGGTGGTTTTAAACCAATAGATTGGTTATCTGTCAATATTTAAATTCTTCATTTAAAACTCGTCATTGTTACATGATTAGGTTCCCAATTCTAACGATCTGTAGAAGTTAAGTTTACAAACTCATTATTGCAGGTTGGAAGTACGATACAGGATTTGTAACTGCAGAAATGATAGCTGCCCACCTCCCTGCTCCAGGACCCGAGTCTGCGGTGATGATGTGCGGGCCCCCTCCCATGATAAAGTTCGCTTGTCTACCCAACCTGGAGAAACTGGGATATTCTGAAGATAGTCTCATGGTCTTCTAGTAGACCTAGAGAAACTGGGATATCCTGAAGATAGTATCATGGTTTTCTAGTCGACCTAGAGAAACTGGGATATTCTGAAGATAGTCTCATGGTCTTCTAGTAGACCTAGAGAAACTGGGATATCCTGAAGATTGTCACATGGTTTTCTAGTCAAAGATACTATTTGCTGTGTCTTCTGTATTGAAGCATAGATATTGTAAAGAGCTTTAATTGGCTCTGCGTTATAGCCAAAATAAGACCGTACATTTATCGCTACTTTTTTGTGGCTTATATTTATGAAGTTGATTGTTAAGTGGTGTTTTTGTGTGAAAGGGTTCATAAACTTTATATCTGATTAAGAACCACGCCTGAGAATGGCGAGTTTTTAAAGTAATTTAAGTGTGTTTCCTGTCTGTGTTGTTTTGATGTCTTGAATCAAGACTTTGTTGGCTAACTTCAGGTGTATGAAGCAGTTGAATTTCAAATCTTTTCGCGGTATCAACGATTGATGGTGTATCGTCCCGACCTTATCTCACAGCGGTCAGCGGTGCTATTTCTTTTAAGCGCCACATCCTTCTACAAAGATGGAGAAAAATAAGTTTTGAAAATTGTTGCGGTCATTTGCTTTTTAATTGGTTAGATCGTTCACCATCAAAAGATATTTCACAATAATTTTCATCGCGTTCCCCTATAGTTTAGTAGTTACACCTTTAATTTTGATTAAATAGTAGCCATCAAGTTTCAGAATTATCTAAATATATTTGATTATCGGCGTTAATTGAACTCTTATCCATTCACAAATTCGGATCTTTTGATTTGTTGAATGCTGGTGGCGAGGTCGACGAGATAGGAACTAATTGGTGTTCGATCCCTTGGCGCGGTAACCAAACGACTGGCTTATGTAGTGGGTGGCGCGTAAGCGCGCACGTACGTCAAGATCAAACGGCGCCGTGGAAACAGACTCAAGGCTGACGAAGCGATCACGCAGCTCGACCGATTGTCTGACTTCGTCCGACCCTCATTCGAAGCGAATAGAATGGGAATAAAATAAGAGGAGGGTGCGCGCTGCCGTACAACTCGTCCGGATGTTCCTAAAACCAGTGCCTGCGCGCGCGCCGCGGCTCCAAATTCCTGTGCAACAGTGCACACCTAGTTTTGTCTGACTTTGTCCGACCCTCATTCGAAGCGGAGAATAAAATGACGGGAGGGTGCGCGCTGCTGTACAAACCTAGTCTCACGTTGCCTAGCCCTGCTGTCGCAAAGCGGCAGCCTCCGGCGCGCGCGGTGGCGTCACAACGTGAGACAAGTCTGATCTCACGATGTGAACTTGTCTCGCGCGCGCCGGAGACTGCCGCTTCGCGGCAGCAGGGCTATACAACGTGTAGCAAATGTGAACCACAACTTTTCGCGGCAGCATGAAGACTAGGCAACGCGCACCCTCCCGTCATTTTATTCTCCAAGAGTCACAAAAGGGTTCTTTTTGAGAAATTCATTATGTCTTTTTAAATTTTAAATTTTCAAAATAGTTTTCACTTTCAAAACGATTTTGGATTTAAACAATTTTTTAAACAATTTTAATTTTATTGAACCAATATTCCGGAATGCACACAAATCACACAAAAACGAAAATTACACACTCAACACTTTGTACTTTTATCGTACAAATTGATTCGTTTAAGCTCAAAGGACTACGTAAATATCTATATCATGAACATAAATAAATAAATAAATAATAAATAATGATGCCAGCATCATCACACATAATCACTCAAAAATCTAAATAAATTTAAAATTGTTAAAAATCTAAAAAGGTATGAAAAATCTAATGAATGTTTATAAATCTCTTCTGAGCTACAATAGGATTATCCTTAAGATAGATATTATGCTTTAACTTATTCTCCAAATAATTTAGACCTTCAATTCTATTTAAAACTTCGTCAGAGATTTCCCAAAAATTTCCCACACAACATATTCCTGAAGCTTTAGTTTTACACTTAAACACTTCTAAATTGGATTTAAAAACGTTTAAACTAGATGAAATCTTTACCTCAATAGGTAACTTATTCCATATTAACAT
>JH154466.1:38369-52748 GCA_000226015.1 Mnemiopsis leidyi | reverse complement strand
GGCGCCCCTCGGCGATGAAAATGCGCCTCTAATTGGCGCCTCTGGTGTTAGGGCTTACTTGGAGCAATTTGTGAAAAAATGGCCGAAAAATCTAAATAAATAGTGAAGTTATTAAACCAAACACGCGATTTTGCTAGTCGGGCAGTTAATCTTGCAAAATTGTCCCATATATTTTATGACGATTTGGCGCCCCCTGATGACGGCGCCCCCCGGCGTAGCCGGGGTGGCCGGGGCATCGTTACACAGCTGCCCCTGCGTACCCGGGGCTGCCAGTCCATCGTTACGCCGCTAAGCTGAATACTCACATTATAGTGTAGTAACTCATATCAATGTACAATGAGAGTATGCTGCTTCAAAATTCTACTCAAATTTGAGTTGGTTGTAATCGTGCCTCGACGGACAAATTTCGGCAAGCAAAGCGAGCCGGCTTCAGAAAGGGGGCGGCAAATTGCATTCAGCGGGGGCGGCACAAAGTAAAGTTTCGCCACTGGTCCTGGTAGTATAATGCTGTCGCTTTGCTCATTTTACACGAATTGACGTCAAAAACAAAGAGAGGCAGAGGCGTGCCGTGGGTGTTATTGCGGAGGCCTTGGGAAGATGGACACAGGGAGTTCATGGGCACTCCCCCCAACGAGGAATTGCCTAGATTTCTTAAAATTGTTAAACCTACGACTCTGAGTGTTCATTCAAATTCAATGGATCGTCAGGTCGCCAGATGGTCGATTTATTGTTAATCGTACGAAAATCGGCATTGTATTAGTATATAAACATTAACAATATTTTCTACGTGCAGCCATTAAAAGACACACAAACTATAAAAAGAGATAAACTGCCTATCTCGAACGGTCCCCAGCTGAAAATCGGCGCAAAAATCAGGGCTTAACCCAGCGCCTTAGCCTAAGTAAACTGCAGGTAGCGTCCAGATTTCATGGAATCTTGGCAAAGAGGAAGGCCTGTGCTCACGCCTGCAGTGCTATGCCGTTTAAATTGAGCTAAAATTGAAGTCTCTAATTGTGTGCCAACGCCTCTGAATGGATGACCAATGCGAATTGAGAGATTTGATATGAAATGTTCGAAAAATCCCGACACCTCTCAATAAATTCTGTCGTCCGTGATCCAATTGATTCCGAATCAAAATGTACTCCTGAAATTAGATTCTGTTCCGTTTGTTCTTAATAGATAATATAAAACTCAAAAAGTGAGTCCTGGCCAATTTCTGAAAGTGTTCAACCATAAATTTTCCGTCGGCCGTGTCTAGTTCCTTCTACATCAGTCTCTGTCATCCTTCCAAGCTTAGTCACTAAAAAACGAAACCATGGCCTCCAACATGTCCTTGTGAATCAGCAAAGCAAAACCGTTTTTAAGTATATGATCGTGATTAATGAAGCACACATGATAAAACATAGCATACATAATAATACATAGCTACATATATGATATGATAAAAGCTAAAATATATTCTCATACTCAGTTATCCAATAACATTCAAATTTGAAACCGTCTGGGTTCTCGGACGGTAAGGCATTCTAAAGAATATATGTGTTTGTTTCATTACTACATACTTTCTGTTGTCGTAGTAAGAGTCGAGTTTAATATAATATTTCTTATCTTATGTTCAACATTAAACTATAAGTTACTTTAATTCTGTTAAACGTCATCATAACTTGGTTCAGCCTTTGTTAGGTGTTAAATTTTTCTTGTCGACTCCCTCACCATCTTCGTCGTCATCATCGTCACTGAGCCACTCCTCCGCTATCTTTTCTTCCAATACCACTGAGCAGAGACTTCATTATGGATTATATTTTACATTTGAGGTGCTTCATACCAGCTTGCTGGTATGAAGTTTTCATAATGCCGTACTTGAGATTATAGTGACAGGGATAAAGCGGCGGGTTTAGGGAAATTTCGCCATATTTTCCCAAACCATATTTTGCCAATTCGTTAATGAACCAGCCGATTTAGCTTTTAGGGTTCCCAAGGGTACGCCTTCTCAAATTTTAGTCGTTGACTTATATTCACTAGAGTGAGCTAATTAGGACACTTGTCCTTATTTTGACCTTATTTGGCTCGAATTGCAAAGAAATTTACAGTTCTTGCAAAATATCCTTATGGTCAATGTTATTAAAATAGATCAATTTCTTAGATAATAACTATCTCTATACAATGAAATAGGACTTGAACTAAAAATAACAGTTTATTTGATACAACCACGAGTCATTATTTCTCTTTATTATCAACACTGATCAATGATTCTACTTTAGTTCTACTTGAGGTCCTAGTTATAATAAAGAAAAGAAAATTGAAAAGGAAATTGATAATAAAATTGCCGAATTTGGTACTGTGTCTCAAATAAGAAAATTTACATCCGAAACAAAATTTTTGAATTTTGAAAATTGAAGGTTTGACACCGGTAAAATAGCGACCAGGAAAATGTGATGGGTTTTGAGCAATTTCGCCATATTTATCCGGACCATATTCTTCCCGGTCATTAATTAACTCGCCATAATCATCCTAAGTAAGGTCATCGTTCTTATTATCGTTAAATTTCTGTAGTTAGAGTTGCGACAACAGCCTTCGTTCAGAACTTTTCTTACTGAAGAGTCTAGGAACCTCAGGAGTCAGGTAGAAGGAATAAAATGGTTGCACTTGCAATTATTATTGTTAAATTAAACAGAATTATTTAGATAGAAAACTAATTACTTAAATAGAAAAGCGATTTATTTAAATAGAAAACTAAACTAAATATATATATATATATATAAAATTAGAAAAGAAAATGAATAAAGTTAAATAAGTTAATTTTAATTAGAAAACTAATTATTGACTCACTCCGCTCCTTTACATGTTGAGGAGTCCTAGCCCACTTCAACTCAATGACGTTAACAACTGCCCAGATAATGTTCTGGAAGAGGAATATAAACAAAACCCTGTGTAGCATCAGATCTAACCAGAAACTCGATTCGGCTGCTGTAGTTGGCTTGGTATACGACCAATACCTAGAAATTGTTGGTTTAATAATTATAATTTGTGATGTCAATGTCCCATGCGAAACTTTGTGATCCGTAACATTTTCGGGTAAAAAGTTACTTCGAAGTAAATCAAAGAAAACTTGAAATTGCTCGAGGAATACCCGGCAGTTCAATCGTCATTTACATATGTATTCACAGTTATCCCAACAATAGATAAAATAAAATAATCCTTATATCGTTGAACTTGCTTTATCGAGTTAATTTTTTGATTTATAATATATACTAAATATATATTTTACATCTCCATATTCTTCTTCTTCTTCGTAGGGGGAGGCGGCGCTTAAAAGAAGAAGCACCGCTGTGAGCTAAGGCCGGGACAGCCTTGTGCTCTCCCCATTCATGTAGTTTAATTAAAGTGTTTGAGCTCTGGTCATTTGATTGCATTAAATCTCGATATTCACTACACTACAATACCTGCAAGTCTGGTTAACTGTACTTCCATCTGGATTCTGATGCTCAAACGTGTAGCTGGCCAACATGAAATCCACGTAGCTCTGCGTGGTCTCCCCACTTTTTAGGTAACGTCGGTAAATCATGTGTGGTATAAAGTCAAACGTGAAAGCTATCAATGTGGCGTTCACCAGGACCGCTATACGAGAGAGGACTTCGAGAATATTCATCCATGTCCCTGGAAATGATAAGGTATTCATGTTCGACGGTACTTACGCTATCATTTTTTAAATATTCATACCCAATTCAAAAATCTTCGATTCACCAATATCAATACTTGGTCAACATCCCCCGCATTTGGGGTATAAAATTCCTTCAGTCATTGTAGAATCTACCTTTCTATAGTCAATGTAGAACATACCTATCCCTTCACATCTAAAGCCAATGGGTCTTCGAACTCTTTTCACGTATCTAGTGGCATCTTTTCTGATCTGCGAAGTTTAAAACTTAGATATTGTCGGAATCGCTACCACAAAGTTTAGAACTTAGATACTGTCGGAATCGCTACCACACAGTTTAGAACTTAGATATTGTCGGAATCGCTACCACAAAGTTTAGAACTTAGATATTGTCGGAATCGCTACCGCAAAGTTTCGAACTTAGATATTGTCGGAATCGCTAACACAAAGTTTGGAACTTAGAAATTGTCTGAATCGCTGCCACAAAATTTAGAATGAGATATTGTCGGATTCGCTACCACACAGTAATCAGTATTACAATAGGGCTCGCAGACGGAGATCTGCTTGACGTAAAGTTACCTCCCATATGTTGAAAACGCAGCAAATAATTGGAGCTATAGGGAACGCAGTCACAAACATCGTGAGGAAACCTGCAAGAAAGAGATTGGCATTTGTATTCTTTATTAGATAAAATAAACGATCTAAAGTGAACCTGTGTTATAATTATAAGTATAATGATAACTATAACAATAAGAAGTATAATAAGTATAATAATACTCTCGTATTTATCGGGCCGACACAACGCCCTCACTACGTTTGGACGCTATCAAGCACGGACGGTCCTCACAGTACGAGAGTATTATTGCGTTGTAAACTGAGTTTGAACCACAGGTATGCAAAGTTATGCACGCCGCCGCAGTCTCGTATCGGCGACAACCGGCGGTGTTCGGCGGCGCGACCCCGCAGAATTTGTAACTGCTTTACCTACTTGGCAATAAAAACTAGTATCCACCATCAATGCTAGTGATCGGTCGGATTTAAATTCGGGTTTCCCGCATGGTTTGTTTTATTGCGTCAATGATTAAGAAAATACGCAAGTAGGCCAGGTATTAACATGTGTAATGTTACAAAGATGCTCACGATCCATGTTGTCACTCATACTTAAGGTGAGAACCGAGATTGATATCTGAATTTTCACCAAATTTTACAAGTGAGAAATTTTTCAGATTTTCCAAGAAAATATAACGCCGCTATCCCCGTCGTCAAATTTTCTCGCTGTGACGGCGTAAGTAAAAAGTCGGCGGCGTGCATCACTATTCACTCATGAAACATTGGAATGGGAGAGTGGAGACAGTATATGTTGAAATAAGTAAATTTAGTTTTTAATTGAGAGGAAATAGCTTGATATTGCGTACCGAGTTGAATGATATTGTTGACGTATTCTTCATACATTTCCGCTGGCTCTCTCAACTCAAAGTCTTTTGCGAACTGAGGTCTCTCTAAAAATGTATAAGGAAAACTAAGAACTGAAAATTTTATTCCCTCAACAACTTACAATCGGTATAGATTTTTAACTTATGCGAAATAGAAGTGCAATGGCCAATGCCGCCATTAACTAAAAGGAAACTGAATTCAACATATAACATTGTTTAACATTGTTCAAGTCAGCTACGTACCGTCGATCGCGATCTTCTTCTTCAGAATATCTTTGGCCTTGTTTCTCCGTTCTTCAGCACACTCACAGCATATCGCGAAGGGGGTTAGTAATAGTTTTATCAGCATCTCTTTGATTACATTGATTTTCTTACCATTCAAAGTCTTGAATATTTTCTTCCCAGCGGGTATCAGTTGTTTAAACAACATGATGATTATCATCTGTATTGATACCTGAGGAATAACATTATTAACTTTTGTAACAAGTATGTTGCTCAGCGTGGACGCTATAGCTTTCTCTCACGCTATGAGATTAAACATTAAACAAATAAAGCTTGGTGCTGGTATTTAGCAGTTGTACATTGGTACTACAAGTGACGCAGTCATCTAGTATACTAGTATAGTCCAGCCTACTGCTCAACCCTCAAGACCGTCTTGTTATCTCTATGTTGTTTCTGTTTTTTAATGCGAGGTTCGGTACTTGGTTTATCAAAAAAGGCAAGGACACCACAAAAAAGTAAGGACACTACAAAAAAGTAAGGACGCTACAAAAAAGTAAGGACATTACAAAAAAGCAAGGACACTACAAACCTCACTCATGCATCCTCCTGGAGCACAGCTTTCTATCTTCAAAGAGGTGCCGTAAAGATACCTCGGGTTTGCAGGGGACGATATTCTGAAAAATGAAGCGGTTATAGGTCGTAAGTTTGTTGACAGTGGAGGTGAGACGGTGTTTCAGATAAGGTCACTGAGGCAACACAAGTAAACAGCATATTCTATACTCTCATGAAACTTTTGATTTGATCATTGAAAAAGCAGCAAATATTAAAACTCCGAGGTGATAACTTACTTTCCCTTAAAGAAGGCGATGTAAAACAGAGTGCTGTAGTAATTTATGAAATCAAAGACGTAGATCTTGAAGATGAGGTGATTGGTGTGATCACGCTGCGTCTTGTGGTTTTCCATGTTGGTCAGCAGGTTCGCTATCCAATTGTACAGCTACGCAATAGTTAAGTTAAGAACCCAATGTTTGAGTGTTTACGAGCAATACGCACTTCACGATCTTTAGAATGTGTGAACAATTAAAGCTTCTATCTATAAATACATTTTCTATGATGTTGCTTTTTTCGGGGTAATGTTCATTTTATATTTGTGACTGATTATGTTTAACAACGCGATTTAGAAGCCCTTAGTGGTGCCCCTTGGGGTTTTTGATCAACCGTCTTACTCATTGCAGCGCCGGTAATGTTATACTTGAAATTTATATTTAGAAGAAGGAATCGATTTTGCGAAACAATTCAATATAACGACTTTTCTGAGATTATTGTAAACCAACTGAGATTACAAAAACGCAACTTTAACATTTTTTCCTTGAATCAGTTGTTCTATAAATGTGACCCTATTGACTCACGAAAGATAAGCCGATGATGAAAACAGCACTGACACAACCAGTTACCAAGCTTGCTATCTCAGTCGCGTATTTTCGAGTGAAGGGATTGAAGTCTTTAGCCTTTTGTATTGATATGCTAAGAGTGTAGTTGTATATTGTTATCGTCATTGTTACCAGGACTGCTGCCGCTAACTGAAAGTACACGTTTTTGTTTTTGCATTTCCCTTGAATTTGCACTTTCATTTCGAGCTTGGCTCGCAGCAAATACAGCCGGAATTTAACTGTGGAAAATCCTTATATTAGGAATAAGATTTCGTTTGGAGAAATTAAATTCCATCACAATATCAATTTATGATTTATGAATCAAGGTCTATCTTGATCCTCATCTAGGAAGCCACAGGCCTCTAGATTTCCCTCTAAAACAATAGAAACATATTCTACATACTCACATTCAGCATTGCGCAAAGTTCTAGTGGTTTCTCAAGAAATTTGATACATTTTAATATTTAAATAGTTGAAAAGTAACTCACGAATAGCACAACAACAGTGTAAGACAGAATGTAGTTGGGTAGCCGTCCTATGAAGGGGACGCGAATTTCCCGTTGACCAGTAATTGTGTTGAAGATGTACTGTTTGTTTTTAGGTTGCTTAAAATTCACTCTTACCTCCGCCTGAAAAGTACGACATATATCATTAGGCATTGCTTTTAGGGATGGTAGCCGAACTTACAGAGCGCAGTTTAAGAAAATTCGGATCATATCCAACTCGGCTTGGTGCCACAGTTGTCGGATCAATCCAAAACAGTTGTCGGATCATATCCAACTCGGTTTGGTGCCAGACGTCAGTCCATGAATTTTTCTGAATTTACAATCCTTGGAAATCGTGTTTATTCAAATATGCTCATCGCAGTTACATATCGTCTAGGCAGGCTGACCCGCAGGGGAAACACATCCTTTCGGAGAGTCGGAGACACCATCTTACACTAATAGAAGCTATGAAATGACGCATTTAGAAAACTAGCATCTTCTTCAAGGTCTAAAAACCGAACAACAACTCAAAAATTACAGTTATAGTAGAAAGAAATTACCAGCCATACTAGAAAGAAATTACCAGTCATACTAGAAAGAAATTACTAGTCATACTAGAAACAAAGCAGGTTTATATGATCTCAAAGTTTCCTGAAAAACCGAAAAGTATATTATAGGAATACTCACGGAAGCAATGTGACTGTTGGTAGTTCCCCAAAGATGAGCTTTGGTCTTTTCCTTTCTCTTCCAGGTGGTTACAAAGACAGCTAACCACACCATCATGAATATGGAGAAGACTATCGCTGCGTCATTGTTGGCTATGCTCGTTAGCTGTGGTGTAGTAGGTTGAGTTAAGGTCCTGGAACATTAAAATTACTTTTATATTCCACCGGGTTTCGAGTTACGGAATGTATAACATAGTTAAAAAAGCATAAACAATAAGGGGGGTGATTTCTGATTGCAGCAAGTAGTTATTAAGTCTAATTCTTCAAATTTAGTAGCTTTGTTGATTTTCTCTTTTTCTCTTTTTGAGTAAATGAATATGAACGTGTCAGTTCGAAATATTTGATGAAAAGTTTCTTAAAAAACGCATTTTCAAGTCTACAGAGAAAATAAACAAAGCTACTAAATTTGAAAAATAAGGGGGGTCTTATGAAAGAGAATTAACCCTAAAACTTAAGAATCGGCAGTCTAAAAGAGGCTTACACGACAACTTCACCCCACCCCCTCCCTCGAGACATTATTTAAGCAAGTTTATAAACTATAATACCGTGGTAGTGAAACAGTAGTCAGAGAGATAAGTAGCGTTACAAGTTCCATCAATGTAACAGTCAGCACACATCAGATACTTCTCTCCACTCTCGCATATGTGTCGGGATGTATCCGTCATGGACATGTGGTACAGTCCGTAGATGAAGAAGGCCAGCCCTACCAGAGCCGGGGTAATGAGGGACATCGTGTAGAAACCTGTTCGGAGACCGGAGTTATACAGGAAGGGATAAATCTAGCAATTGACGATTGGATACTGAGGTGAGATAAGGAAAGCTGGCCAACTTATCCTTACTTAGTATCATCAACTGCTAGATCGCGATAAGCAGTGTGCATTTTTTATCAGTTTGTGTTGGTGTAAAGGATTTCCCTCGTCCTGCCAAAGAACATTGGGCTCCAGAAAATTTTGCCCCACAGGCTTTGCCCTTACTCTATAAAACATTACTGGGGCAAAAAGTTCTGGTCCCCGATGTTCTGGGTCAGGACTGTCGGCCACCGTGTAAAGTGTTGACTGTTGCTTTTGATAAACCTTAGTCTTGCTACGAATGGTGAAGTAAGCTGGGAAGGTTAAAGCAAACTCTCTAGTTAACAAATTCAAGGGAAAAATTCAAATTGCACAATCTATTATATAAAATTTGATTTCTGCAACGCAACCTTACCTAAGAAAGCAAAGTACATGGCAGTGACAGAGCCGAAGTAGTTTCGGATGATGTTGAATGGTTGGGACTTCCACTTCATGTTAGAGGCACTCCAAAAGTAGCGTAGAATTTGCCGTGGATTAATGTTGCTCTCAGTCTCACCTGAATATAAGGGGAATTGATTTCATTTTCCAATCCCGTTACCTTTTTTTTCAAACTGTGTTATTCCAGTCGTGCTATTGCAGGAATTGGGAAAAATACCTTTACCACTTATGACAATTTTCCGAACCCCTTGATCGAACTTATCTTACCGCTGATGTTCAATAACACGTAATGTTCAGGGGGTATCGGGTTCTTCAATTTTTTGTCTCCAGCGAGTATCTGGTTATTCAATCTGTAGTCTCCAGCGTGTATGGGATAGGCCGCTTCTAAATATCCCTCGTCAATCATGTTTTTCAAATTGAGAACGTTTTCGTTCTTACTTTGGAGTTTTGATTTCTTCTCGGGGTTCTCTAGGATCCGGAACACCTAAAGATTTATGGAGTAATAGACCAAGAAACTCGTTTTGTGGAAAGTTCTAAGGTTTAAAATATCATATCGTGCTAACTGATTTAACAGTTACGACGGGCTGGGCTCTGGGATGCGGCAAAGATACACGGGGTTCTTAGTTCTAATAAAAACGTCCACCACCAACTAGACGACAGTGGGGTTGGAACAATTACAGTTTTAGGATGTCCTTCAAAAAGTCGCGTTAAAATAATCAACAGAGAAGCCACGGGAGAACAATATTTCTCCCATGTCGAATTACCATAAGAGATCGCTCTGATCGGTTATAGAACTCCGGTTCACTGTGTCGAAGAAACTTGTTTTTTTTTGACAAATTGAATGGGGCCCGTATTGCTCTGGAATAAAGTGTATCGGTAGTTGAGATGAAAATTTGTCTTCCATTTTTTTGCTATATTCTGTTATACATTTCGAATTTTTTCCGTATATCGGAGCCGTACATGAAAACATCATCTTGAAAATAAAATCAATCAATTGAAAGGTCAAGTTTAAAGCTTGAAACCTGCTCGAAAGATTTTCCTCCAAAAAAGCTAACAGTAGCTGCTCATCTTTCTTGTGCCGCAATTTGAATAGCCAGTTTGATATTCTAGTTGCCCACAGAGAATTATGCCGTTTGTTTTGATGGATCAGCTGTTGAAATGCCTGCGAATCTGACTTGCCATTCTTCGTTCCAATTTTTTCGTCTTTCACCTGCTAGATAAAAACGGTATTAGGTGATATTTTTTCATTCATCTATCTTATCAATATAGCGTTCAGGCTAACTGCTCGAGCTCTGTCTATCTTATCCGTAAAACTTCTTAGGGAATTTATTATAAAGAAGCTCATTTAAGTAGCATGATTGAAATGTTATTACCTGTATGTCTGGTCCTGATTTCTCTTTTTTGTTCACATCTGGGTAAGGTATGGGATTCAATTTGTTCACGATATTTTGCTACACAATTACACAGAGGAACATAAAAATCTTTCATTATAAGCTTATAGGGATCTTCTAGTCTTTAATCTGTCATGTGATAGGATGTAACTGGTAATAACAAACGTCTCTCGATATTGATTGCCTCTCATTTGTCAATCTCTGACACATGTGAAATTTAACATAATAGATTATGAGATGATACATTCAACTACATGATACATTAAAAAGTTTAAAATGTTGGCTTACCAACAAAGTCATATAGGTGCTCGTTATACATCGATATCAACCCCGCTACCGACTTTTCTTTTCCTAAATGAAATTTATAAATTTTTCGACTTTAATTTTGACAGCTGTCCCTGCAAAGAGGGAGGGCTTGCTTTAGGTACTTTGTTTCGTTATTTGGACTAGCAGAGAGCCCTTTCGTTAAACTGCTTGTTACAACAACAATGAAAACCACGACCTTTATCACCCTTTCATCAACAAAGCCTGGAAGAAAACCATCTTTACTTCGGCAAAAGATCCGGTGAAGAGTAGAAAGCATACCTAAATTGGCTTGTTTGATGCAATCTAAAGGTGGCTTTACGGGCTTCATGAGCAAGAACTTCTGGGCCCAAGTGTCCAATACAGAATCAGAACCGCGGATCTTGATTGCTCTGTACTCTTTAAAGTTTGAAGAAAAGTTCTGAAATATTATTTTTGAATTTGTGGTCGTTCACATACAGTAGTAACTCTCTAATACTCACCTCTGGCGAAATTTTTCATCGCCGTAAAGTGTAGGCGGAGTCATGGGAAGGCTTTAAATTGAATAAAATAGGGCAATTCAATTAGAGAACGGTATTTCTGGGGAGGTGTCTCAAATTTTTAAAGATTTTAAACCTTACTCATCAAACCTTATTGGCCTTGCTGCCATCGTTGATTACGTTTGAGTTTTATCTCTCTGACAACAAGCGATTACAACTTAACTCACCGCAGCGCACCTGATTCTTGAAACAGCGTACTTAACTGTACAGCCTCTTCTGTGGACTACGGTTGTTGTGCTTTCAAAGCTTCGAGAGTAGTTTGCGAGTGTGAAGAAAGGGGTGAAGGAGGGTGATAATACTAGGTATCAGTAGAGGTTTTCGAGGAACTGCGTAGGCTTTTAGAAGAATGAGGCTTTTTAGATGTAACAAGTCCGGACCCTATCCACCAAGATAGTAGCAATGACTATAGAACGGAGTCCTGGTGACTCAACCCCGACCAAGGACTCACTAAGAACCTGCATGTAGCCGATTCGGAAAGCATTGAGAAAAATGGCGCACGCAACCCTGCGACAACCAAAGATTCCCTACCTCAGCATGATGATACCGCAATGATAATAATAAGTGAACTTAGAAAAAGTTATGCCATGCCGTTTCTTAGAGTTTCCGCCGTCCTGCCACAGAACATCATTCCCCACAACATTTTTTCCCACATATTTGGCCCCAGCGACCTTATAACCCTAACTCAAAATTACCTAACGAAGTTTTCTGTTGTGGAGCAGGGCGTCACTTGGGATAAATCTATGGGTTACAATGCTCTGGGGCACGACGTTCTTTGGCAGGACGTCGGCCACCTTTCTAAGCAGAGAACCATGATCAACATCTGCAATGGCAACTCAGGCAGCAAAATAATCGATTGGCTTAAGCTCTGCAACCTCATTCAGGGAAATATTGCTTAGGCAAGCGTCAAGCAGGAAATCGCCCTGGACTATTTGGGCAGCCCAACAGAAGGTAAGGTGAAGCTCCCTTACGGAATTCCGACTTTGACAGAATTCTGACTAGCACTGAATTCCGATTTCAGTAAGAAAAATTTACGCACTAAATTCCTAATTTAGGAATTAAGGTAGTCGGAATTCCGTCAAATTCGAAATTCCGTGCGTGTACCGTCTTGTTTAAAAAACTTGTTAAATAGCTTTACAACGCGGCAGTCACAACTTTGCTTTTTTGTGTTGGCTCCTTGATTTGTTTCTTGGATTTTTTCATAAGGCAACTGATTCTGTGTTCATTGTTCTTTTGAGAGTAAAATCGCTGTGACCGTGCTCTGCCGTTTATAATTATTTGCTACCAATAACCGCACTCTACAGCAATTTTTAAATTTGGAACCGTTTTTTTCGGTTTCTAAAGTTACTTATTTTTATCCTTTTTTCGTTTTCTGGTTTCAAACCCAATTTAATGTTAAAAATGATAAAAACATAAACGAGAATAAATTGAGAATTCAAACCTCTATCTCGATTTCCAGCCCGTTTTCTATTAGCAATTTAATGTAGTCTATCCGCATCTTAGCTGCCTCATCTCCATCCTCGGCTCTTTTCACATCTTCCCTATCTATTCGTCTTGGGTCTGGTACCACTAAAGGTTATCGAGAGATTAGAAATATGTGGTATTCATTTTGTTGTATTAACTTCTAAAGGACAGATATATATTTTAAATTAAGAACAGTCGATGGATTTTTAGAGTATCGCAGTGATTACTGCTCTTGCTGTACCTGCGTCTGCATAGCTTGAGTTCCGACATTCTGGAACAATTTTACGAGGGAACCTCGGTCTTTGTTGCCTTGCAACAAACAGCGCCCGTTAAAGATATTTTTCAATAATGGCTGGTTTGCACAAGGGGCGAAAAAATCAATTCAAAGCCACCCTCTATTCTTCTAACCCACTTCCCAAACCCGGAACAAATCCTATCCGAATTGCCTCCCAAAACCATAACCCGAGATCTAGGAAAATTTGATAATCTATTTGAATGGCCACAATTTCTGAGTTGTGTGTTAATTTAAAGATTTGGGAAAACACATGGCAATAAATCCAGTCTCGCTAAGTATACATCCTTATTTAAATATTAAAGTATGGTCCTGTCGACCAAACTACTCAAAAGCAGGGCTCACAATTCAACCATAGTCGCTGCATATTTTGATCAAATTCTAATTTCTCGCTCTCTATAATTGGACTACTATTCGACTTACCATGCCTATTTTCCGTCATCTTATCGCCTGTCGCGTAAACCAGGACGAAGTCTATACTCTCGTTCTTGATCTCGTCCCATGGTGTGTACGAGTTACACGTGTCCTCCGGTAATAAGTTGTCAACTTCGTCCTTCCACAACTACCGAGTTTGAATTATTAACTTGAAGAAAATATCAGATATCTCTAAGTTGTAAGTCGTGGAAAAATAGCAGACAATATTTAGATATCTATCGTCCTATGGAGTTTTATCGTGATTTATGAAATCATCGCTGTTTTATACCTTGGCGTCCTTTCTGAATCTCTGCTTATCAGAAATCGGAGTTTTATCTAAATCAGAACTTTGCGGTGCCTCCATGATGATAAAAATGTCACCTCCTCTTTGTTTGACGTATAATTAGTGTGTTCTGCTGCTACAGAAAACATTAAGTTGATGTATATGATGGAAAGTTCCTCAAAATGGAGAATAATGAATATTGTTAAAGCAAGAATTCATTCAGTTGCTCAAAGATCGTTGCAAGTTACAAGAAAGAAGTCACAGGAAAAAACCCTAGTTCATTTCTGGAATAAACGACCATTTTCAGTATTTTGCTCTATTTTGTTAGTACTTGAGCCTTATTCCTATTAGTATTTGGATCACGTGCCTCATGAGCTAGTTTTGTTTGTCTTGTCGAATTACGGGATCCCTAAAAAACAGAGCCCTTTAGTGTCAGGTGACCGACATATCAACAAAATGTGGGGGCAAGGTCGAGATATCAACGAAACGTGGGGGCAAGGTCGAAACATCAACAAAA
>JH154466.1:12966-27141 GCA_000226015.1 Mnemiopsis leidyi | reverse complement strand
CCGGTAAATCGGGGGACCTGGTAAATCGGGGGGGAGCCATTTGGGGCCCAAAATTGTCTCTTACATGTCTATATACCGTCTTATGTGTCTACATACTGTCTTTTAATCATTTGAACAATGTTAAATAAGTAAAAAGTGTTAGTCCGACTGTATTACATAGTTTTGACAACAAAATTTAACAGTTGCCTTTGAAATACTGGAGTTTTTACTGTGTCTATTGTTCCCCGGGGGAAAGAAATGAGGCCCGGTAAATTGGGGCCCGGTAATTCGGGGGATGACTGTATATACAAGACTTACTAACGGGAGAGGGTTAAGATTTTACATCAACATTTAATAAAAGATTGTCATTATATAATCCCCTGGTCACCAGTCACCTTCCACCTTTTGACATAATCAAATTTGAATGAAACTCACCAGAAAAATGCCAATTTGGTCCCAGGGTTAAAAGTTTGTAGAACTGTAGTAGTAGTAGTAAGTGTGGTAGTAACTTTGTTGTAGTTGACTGAAAGTTTCTAAAGGCTTCATGTTTTCAGATTTTGGGGTCATATTGTTATTTCAGCCTTCTTACGATGTTCCTTGTCGATGAATCAAAGTTGGAATAAAGCTATGCTTAATAATAGAGCAGTGCAGGTCATAATTGCGGAAGTTGGGTTGGAAGTTAAACTGTAGTACATATATGGAACTGGGTTCAGCTAAGTTTTGGATTTTACTAAATTGAACAGTTTTTAAAATGATATGGTTACTGTTAAAACAGGACCAAGATGTCCTGAATGCAGATGGAACTCAGAATTTTCAACAATTTTTATTCATTCTCAACAAACAACCACTGGACTTCTGGCCCATTATTTCATAAACTCGTTCTGGCTCTAGAAACATAAATTGTTCATACTTAAGTTTTTAAATTAAAGTTTGATCATCCAGATATGTATTTTTAGGAAACAAAGAAGATGTTAATGGAGACATATCAGAAAATTTCTAAACTTATTGAAGCATCTGATCTAGAGGCAGAGTTGTGCATTAGTGAAGCAGCAAAGGTTTTTCAATGTAGCCACAATACTGTTCTTGCCATATACATGCAGATTGTTCAAAAGAGGTTAAGGAAAATTTCTCACATGAATAGTGACCAACGCATTCAATCAGACCACTGGAAACAATTTCAATCCAATAATGATTCTTCAAAGGAAGCAATTCATAATCTTGCCAAACAGTTGGGTCTACCACCTGTTATGTTGGCTAAAATGTTTATAGAGCTTACTGAACTTGACAAAAATCAAACCTCTACATACATTCTTAGAAATTTAGAGGTCATTGAAGATAAGATCCTCAGGGAGCAAGTTCAATACTGTCTTGACAATGATGATCAATTTGGGCCAAGCATTGATCTGATTAAAAAATCTATTGGTGAAGAATATGAGCTTATTCTAAAAGACAAGCTAACTCTCATGAATGTTCCTTTTAAAGATGAAAATATCCTTCGAGATCAGGGTTATGATAAAACACCTGATCTACTCTTAACCGTTCCCATAGCCATAGGTGATAATGTTATTAACTGGATAGAAAGCAAGGCATCCTTTGGTGACGAACATACCCATAAGCAATACCTTCGGGAACAGTACTGGAGCTATTCGAATAGGTTTGGACCTGGGCTAGTGATTTACTGGTTTGGATTTGTTGATGAACTTGCTGAACAGACATTAGACAAGGGAATTATCATCATGGACCATATGCCTTCTAAAATAACTACCCTGATATAAAAAACTGTCAATGAATAATTCCATCTTCTCTTCTGTATACATGATGGAACTTGTATGATATCCATCTATTTGTGCTTCATCTGGTATAATTTGAGAGTTTAAGAAATAAGACGATTGTTGTTTTTAACATTTTTAAAGTTTCACAATATAAAGGTAAGTCTGTATTGATAAAATCAAATTAGAAGATGCAGTTAAAGAGTTATTAATGATGTTCTTAATATTTTACTGGTGTACTATATTGTGCATATTGGAAATGGTTAGATAACAATAAAATATAATTATAATTCATGTTTTTGACTGTTAAATGGGCATTTGTCCTGGAATGAGAGCTCATGGCTTTTTCTTGGGCTTCGAAAGGCTCTTCCCTGGGCTTCATTCTGGATATAAAATATGTGGGTTAGTTGCATAGAGGCTAGAGCTAAGGGCACTGGACCTGACTTTCATTCCTAATGGCCAGGATTCGATTCATTGTGCTGCCCAGCCAAGGAGTGAGCATATTTGACCATCTGCTAAGGACTTTGTTGGACCTAGGTAGCCCTGGTCGACAGGAAACCGTGATTGATGGTTAATCCTAGAGGGGTGCGCTAAGGGCATTTGCCTATGCAATCTTCTTCGGTCGACTCAGCTGAATGACCAGGAAACCGTGATTGAGGGTTAAATAAGGAGGGTCTCCGTTAAAAGATCTAGAATCTTCCAGGAGCCCCTTCAGTGTAGCAAATACAAATCAGTAGCTACACTTGTAGTAGCAAAGCCACTGCTAAATACAGTATGGTAAAACTACATTAACTGTTGCCTGCCTTCTAAGATCCTTGGCTGGTTATAGTGTACTACCACATGGCTGTTGGATACAATGAAGTAATACTTGGTTTGTCTCAAAATGATTGTCACTTGATCAGTAAAACTACAATTTACTTTGAAATGAGAAATTGAATAGATAATTATACAACAACAGCACTTTTATCGACCTTTACTAATGATGCTACATCCCTTATTGATAGTCTTGGGTCCTTAGTAATCAGGTAATCGACTTTATTCACCAACACGAGTGACCCAACTGACCTAGGCCGCCCTGTAGCCGTACTCTTACTGAACGTAAAAGAATCGTCCCTAATGGAGGCTACCCAACGTTGCACAGACCTCAGACTAGGCGTGGATGCTTCTCCAAACACTTGTACAAGATCGCTATGCAGTTGCGTAGGGGACTTTCCAAGTTTGAAGCCGGTATAAACGTAAGATCGGAAATGACAATTTTGAACATTTGCATAACGTTCAGCAGCGGATAAAGGCAGCACTTTAAAATTTAACCAAGAGTCCATCTCGTAAGACACTGATAAGAGCGTAAGGTTGGTTTTAACTCAAAATCGACCAAAAATTATCGTACAAGTCTTCATTTTTGGCTAAATCCTTTGTTTTTACTGATAAACTACAGATGACAATCATTTTGAGACAAACTAAGTATTAGTGTTAAATCATTCAATAACCTCTTCATATTTTATGCACAGGATGTAAGACATTTGACATGTGAGTATTATTGAGAGCCATGCCTGGTGTCGGAGGCAATCAAGAAGCAGAAACTTCTAATCCTCAGCCCATGGAGGTTGGCGCGCCTCAATCCCAGCAACAGCAACTGAACACTGATAACGACTTTACCTTCTTCAAAAAGTTCAAGCAATATGTGAGCATCATCACTGAGAACGAGCGAGGTACATGTTTAAATTGTGCTAATACACATTCTACTTAGTACTAGCATCATTCTTAAGATCAACTTAACTTAATCAAAATCATTTGCTATTGTCAGACTTATTTCAAACATGAATTTATCAGCATGAAAACATGAATTCACCCATGTTTTAACCAAAAAACCTACCATTAGACCTTGGATTAAAGCTGAAGAGTATTTTTACTATCTGAGATAAGAGTATTCCTTATGATGACTGTTAGTTAAGGTCATACAGCCAGTTAACCAGAATAAAACCTTTTTCATGCTATAATGCTTTTTTGCTATATAGGAGATTCTAACTAGTGCCATCTGTTCAACGTATATCATTTTTTAAATCATAATAAGCCTATCTCCAAGACCAAATAACAAATGTACCAATACGTAAGAACCTTATATTATCATTAGGTTCTCACTTCTCAAATAGTTTAGTTCTTAGATGTATGACTATATATGATCCTATCACTGCAATATTCATCTATGTAATCACTGTAAATTTTCATCAAAAATGATCCCAAGCAAAACCTTCACAACATGATTTAAGGTATACTAACCATAGGCTTGGTTTGCAGATTTACCCCTACATATTGTCAACTGTCCAGGTAAGTTCTAGTACCTGTAGATTTACATGCCAAGGCCTCTACCTGTCCGCTTTGCTGTAGTTACTCTCATAACTTTACTAAGTTGGTCACAGCCTTAGTCATCTTTTCTAGCTACACTTTGAATTAATTCTAGTTTTTTGAAAGTTTTCTGCCAAGCCTGCATCCACTTTACCTTAAAAAGTTTTGGGTGCACTTCAAAGGTTGGAGCACAGTGATGGATTCTCACTTATCGTCGATTCATTCAATTCATGTTTTATACAACCTCTAAATAAAGTGTGTTACCTATTCCCCAGTATGCTTTAATGTTTAACACATGACATCCTTAATAAATCATGTTTCCTATTCCCCAGTATGCTTTAAAGTTTAAAACATAAGATCATAACGTGTAAAATTTATACATATACAGAAAGCACATGTTTTGCTAGTTATAACTTAACCCAACTGCTTCAGATGAAGGCAGCAAATTCAAAGCCGCTCAAGAACTTAGTGAGCATCTGGAGTTTATCGTCCAAAACTCGTACTACAAAGAGTTTCTTATCTACCTGCTCGACGAGTTTCTCAAGTTCATCGAGGTTCCTTTAAGTGACAATTTTAGATAATTCTATTTCTAAATCTTTCGACCGTTCGTTATTCGAGCTTATTCTATTCACACGAATCATTGATAACCTGTTCAAAAAGTTGTTATCTCTCAAAAACATTACAAGAAACATACAGATTATAAAGGCTTGAAATCTTCGTTTAATTACATCATAAGAGCCTCAAATTATTTGTATAATAGTAGTGTTGAAAGCATTAAAACATTACAAGATATGATCTTCCAACCAGGCGGGGGAGCCGATATACCAGGAGAACTCTAAAGCACAGATCAGGAAGCTGGTGCTGGAGATCATCCACCGCCTTCCTAGAAACTCTGACTTGGAACCTCATGCCCGCAAAATACAGAGCATTATGTTTAGACTTGTTGAGGTAAGGAAGGTCGGGGGAGAGGTTAGCTGTGTTTATAGCTCTGTAGGGTTCTTGATTTAAGGGAAGTATACTATACATTAAAAGTTAAGACCTTACAATCATGCTTTTGTTTAGAGGGAAAACGAGGATTGTGCTCAAGTGTGCATGAGGACGATCCACGAAATACACAAGACTTTCAAACCAACAAACCCACAAGATGCGCAAGAGGCTGCCAACGAGGCTAGTACCTGGTTTTTTTCTTGTTGAAGTACAGTAAATGACGTACAAAGTAAATGAACTGAATCAAGATGAAAGTTATCTGCGTTGATTTGAGCTACTCTGTGCTTCTACATCACCATCAAATTTTTAACTCGACAGGTTTTTAACCTTCCTTCTAGTTGCATTGAAACCATTACAATATTAGAGTAAAAAGTTCCCTAAAAGATCGCATTTCTTAGTCATGCAGAGAAGAGTAACATTCAAATCAGAACTGCTATGAGACTAGATAACCCCGCTGCTACTACAAATAAGCACATTTTGATAGTCTAAACCTTTACCCTAATTCATCCTTTCTCAGATAAGGAAGTTCCTACAGTTTGTAATAGGTTCCTTTACAAATCTCCCTCTGACAATGAAGGCGGTGTTAATAAACGACACTCACACTGGACAGTCGGGGAGTCAGAGAGAACCTAGGAATATACCCAAGGTACGTTGTTAACGGTATCTTGATATATATCTTGTTTTGTTCCGCCTCTACTTCCAATTTCCTTGATATCTACAGTGTCATCATCTATTTTATCAAGTCCAATTCACTTTGGTTTCACATTTTTCGATGTTATATATCATTCAGTTAGATAAGGTCAAAATTTGCGTGTCTCGCTACAAATGTTGTATCGTAAATCATGTGTTTCATAAAACCCCGCGTCATAAATCATGTGTTTTATAAAACCCTGCGTCAAGACCAGCACTGCAAACCATCCCCTCCCCAGGCAACACAATCGCTAAAAGTGCTGTCTGATCTGCCGCTGCAAGTGGTGATCTTCTACCAAGCATACCAAACTAAGATAGAGGAAGATGTGTCAAAGCTGATCCACATAATGATCAACAGTACTCTTACCCTGCACCCAGAGATCGCTATCAAGTGAGATTTTTCGAGTTAACTAGTTGTTTTATTTAGCTTGTATTTCTTTCATACAAGTTTTCTGTCTTCGGAACAGTCAAACCTTCTATTTTTTATATTATCGGAAATTGATTTACCAATTAATTTTACCATTTAATTAATTTGCCTTTTACCATTTAATGTAATCTAACATATTTTATATCTACAGGAACAGCGACAACTTCGTGCAAGAAGCGTTCGTTGACTTCATAACGGTACAGATAAAGACGATAAGCTTCCTCGCCTTCATGATAAAACACCGACCTTACCACGAGATAATAGAGAACGACAGTGTCAACTTCATAAAAGGACTGATCGCTTGCTTCAAGTTCTGCCCGGCCGAGGCACCTCATCTCAGGCGGGAGGTGAAACATTTCCTATTTCTTGATTCTCTTTAAAGGGAAACTGGATCGCTTGCATGACCGAAACAATGCCTCAATGTTAATTTTTCATTGATTGTATTTGTGTTGGCAAATGACACGTGTTTCTCAGGTGATAGTGGCATGTCGACATTTAGTATCCGCCAATCAGCCGGAAACACAAAGTTTCCGGTACCGGATGGTCAGCTTCATGGACGACCTGCTGGACGAGAGCGTGCTTATCGGGACCGGGTGGACAAACAAGGAGGGAAGTAGGAGTCTAGCCTACAGTACCCTCGCTGATCTCATACATCAGGTTTTTTCTAATATTAGTGTACAGATAAGCTTTTATTGTTGCCCATCGCAAAACCATCAACCAAAGATTTGCGACTTATTATAACACTATAACTGTACTCTGGTTACCTATTTAAAACAGTTGGCAATTTAAATTTTTCAGTTTTCTGATAAGCATTTATTTCTGTTTGTGTGGACGTTTGTGTGCATATTGTAGTTTTAATATGATTCGAAAAAATTGAAATTGTTTAAAAGAAATTTGTTTCAACGACATGTTTACCCTGCCAGGTACGAGACAAGTTGTCGTTGAAGCAGCTTGCTGGGATCGTCAACCTGTTCAGCAAGAACGTACACGACAGCGACCTGACCCCTAGCATGCAGAACATGGCATGCAAGATCCTCATCAACATAGTGGACTTCATCAACAAGAAGAGTGAGAAGGAGACCGCGTACACAGGCAGAGAGCTCATGATGAGGATGCTGGAGGTGGGCTTTGTAGAATATTTCCTTGTGTTTAGGAGACTGGAAGGCTTTGGAAGTTAATCATATATCTATCACAAAGAAACCTCACTAAATTTGTTGTCTTTGCATTTGTAGTGTTGTGATAGTTGAAGGTTAGTCTTTGAAAGAATCCACCTATCTCTATTGCAGGTGTTTGTACAGAAGTTTCAGATGATAGCCAAACACCAGCTTCCTAAGCTATTTGCTAGATGCGCTAAACAAGTAGGGACAGAGATTCCTACCTCCTTTCCTCCTGAAGCGGTGAGTAGATAGAGTTGCCAGGGAGGCGCTGTCACTCTGACTCGGCCCGGCAAGACCCCAACTTTATTAATGGTGCTTGGAGTAAACTGCAAAATTGGTGTAATCGGTGTTATGCGCTTTGTCAATAAAGACACCGTGGTTGTATCCAGGAACATAAATGGTCGGTGGTAGTTGTTGAAAGTATTAAAACTTTCTAAGTGCTAAATAGAACTGAACTTTTATGGAATACTATTTGCGCTAATACAGATCTCAATCATCAATTCAGGAGGCTCTGAACGAAGCAGCGATGTCATCTTCTTCTAGCAAGAAAGGACAAAGCAGCCTTGCCGTGGCGGTAGCTGATTGTAGAGTCCTTGTAAAGACTTTAGGTTAGTAGGGACAAGGCAGCCTTACTGTAACAATTGCTGATTTGGTAGAAAGTCTGTAAACTTATATACTAGTCCAAAATCATATTTACTTTTTGTAGTACATTCTAAATCCTAGTAGCAGTTAATCACATAGGCCACAGCTTATTCAACCTATATAATATGTTATATCTAGGCGATACACAACTAACGTCACCATGACAACTAACTAATTAAACTAAAAGTTACCTTGACAACTAACTAACTAAGCTGATAGTTACCTTGACAACCAACCAACTAAGCTAAAAGTAACCATTACAATTAACTAACTAAACTAAGAGTTACCATGACAACAGCTCACAGCTGCTAAGCACGTTATCCTCCCAGTGTGTGGAGTTAAGACGATCACGTGGACAGTAGGCTCCTACAAACACCCTCCAACACAGAACCAGCAGAAGTTTCAGCCGGGGGAGACCTACCTCTTCATCAGACTCCTCAAATTCGGGCTGAAGTGTCTCAACATCTACAGAATACAGGTAAGTTCCATTGTTGCAACTTGTACAAACTATTATTTTTTATTTCATTATTTAGCTTCTTTTTTTTAATTGCATTTTGCTGTAAAATTTTATCAAAACGTTTTCGACTGTTTTACTTGGCAAAATGACTCCACTTCACTTCAGTAGAACGTAGAAAACTTTCGGAAACTAACAACTATCAAGTTATTAGAATATCCACCACCCAATAACCAATTACTTCACTGAAATCGGTATATTTTTGTTAGATAGATATCACTTTACCCGCCCACTCAGGTTGGACCCCCACCGAACCGAGTGACATACGTACGTGCAGCTATAAACAGTCAGATCCGGTCTAAAGAGGAGAAGGATATAGTGGAGCACTTTGCCAGTGTCTTCGTCTATTCCAGCAGGAATACCTTTAGAGAGGTACAGAGATCATGTAGTTCTTGGTTCTTGTTCAGATCTTGTTCAAGGCGGCGTTTGACTTACAAATGTACCCACTCTTTTAAAGATGAATAAACCTGTAAATGTGCCGAATTTTGAGCCTTGTATCTTGTTGTCCGCGTTTTGAGTGAGTTTTTTCTAGATTATACTCCCAATAAATCTGCAGGTGTTTGAGACAAACATGGACTACCTTATAGACAGTATCCAGGAAAACCACTCCCTAACTATGATTCCACACTACTTCATGGGTTAGACACCTATTAAGATATCATTTTTGTTCCTCATAGCACACGTTCACTGCAAAGGTGCAAAAGTTATGTTTTCGTCGTTGTATGAAGATTGTGTGACACATGATCAAAAAACTATTTTCCTATGTTAGTGCAATAAAACACTAATTTTGCAATAATTTTGCAGTCTCATTTAGGACATGTTTAAAAATGGGACGTACTTCACCCCCAGTCCAACCAAGAAACATATCAAGCATGCCATATTTGAAATTCCTTTGTTATTTTTGCCGCTCTATTCGAATCCAGCGTGTTAACAGTTTCAGAATCGAGAGACAGCATGATGCACCCAGTAAACTATAAAACATATCCTTGTGTTTCAGTATCGAGGGACAGCATGATGCATTCATTAAACTATAAAACAAATCCTTGCGTTTCAGTATCGAGGGACATGATGCACAACTCACCCTGTTCAGCTATCTTCGCTTGTCAACTTGCCAAGTACCTAGTAAACAAGCTAGAGGATATGGGGCTGGGAGAAAGTGACACTAACGATAGGCCCGTTCTTTATACTCGACTTTTTAAACTGCTGTTTGGATCTGTTCAAAATCAGGGTAAGTTCCTACGTCGCGGTTATGAATGCGTTTCAATAAATGTGATATCACACGATTTTACTTTATGCTTTTCGAATCACTTATTTCCGTTTAGCTCCAATTTTCTAAGAATTTTCAGATTTTAGGTTTTATCATTATAAAAAAAGCTGTAAAGCGTGGAAGAAAAACACTTTAAATACCGAATACAGGCGGAGACCGAGATGACGTAGAAGCGGACGGTATCCTGAAACCTCATCTCCAGAGGATAGTTAACCAGAGCATGGTACTGGCTCAGACTGCTAAAGATCCTGCTCCTTACTTTACTTTACTGCGTCTTCTCTTTAGAGCTATCGGTGAGAACTAAAAGTATTGTGTTTATTTGTGGAATTGTGAGTACACTTTACCTACTATCTGTACCCAATACCTGAACTGTACCTACTACATGAAAAACATACATCTGTCACGAATACATTTTATTCTACTCTTTAATAGCGTTATACTTGAAAATTTACCTTGTTTCCTATTAAATTGAGGTCGTTGCGACATTGATCCCTGAAAAAGACGTTTAACCATGTAGATTTCAACTTTCTAAAGACTGGATCTTACTCTTGTGTGTTTACTTATATGATAAGTTATAAAGTTATCAATAAACACTTCAGGGAGTACGAGCACGAAGTACGACGAGATGTACAGCGAGTTCCTCCCCCTCCTACCCAGTCTACTGCAGAGTCTAAACAGACTACAGAGTGGAGTACATAAGCAGCAGATGAAGGACATATTCATTGAGCTCTGTTTGACGGTAAGTCAGTCTCCCGGATCAGAATTGTCATGTTTTTTGTAGATTATCGTTTTTGTTTCAGGAGTTTATTGTAAGGGTGGAATATAATCAGATTTCTTGGAGTTTTTAGGCGAATTCGGGCCAAATCTCTATGATTCTAGCCGAGAAATAAACACTATACAAACCTTTCCGTTGAATATTATATTTAGATTTGATATTCCACTGAACAAGTTATACCTTATTTTAATACAGGTGCCGGTCAGACTGAGCAACCTGCTACCATACTTGCCTGCCTTGATGGACCCTCTCGTATCTGCTCTAAATGGTAAAACCTTGCTCTCAGCAGTCTTCTTTTTGTCCTAAGACACCCGAGCTGATTTAGATAGAATAAGTTTTTCTGTGCCATATAAAGATTCTGGTCTGTTTAATGTTCAAACTTAATTGTGGTGATCTAAGTTCAAAATTTTGCATCCTTAACTGAGCAGTCTATGACGTCACTTATTTTCTTAATTTTCTAGACTATGAAAAGTAGAATTAAGCACTTAAACTGAGACTGTGTTGCAACTTGGTTACTTTCTGATAGTTTTTACCCTTGAGGTGCAGGATCGAATACATTAATCGCTCAAGGACTACGGACGTTGGAGCTGTGTATTGACAATCTGCAGCCTAACTTCTTCTACGATAAAATCGAGGTAAAGGGCATTAATTAGAATAAACACGTTCAAAAAGCTTTTATTAAACTGGATCAGGTGGTTCAAGTGTTTGAGGTGCCTTTTATTGTGTGATATCTATTAAAAGTATCATAAGAACAAGTTTACACTTAATTGATGTACAAGAGAAACTTACCCAACAGCCAGTGAGAGCCGAGTTGATACAGTCGTTGTGGCAAACATTACAAAACTCGAGTGAGAATGACAATAACGCCAAGACAGCCTTTAGAGTTCTTGGTGGGTAACCCTTGTTCAAACACAAGATTTTGTTATATTGTGATATTCATAAAAAGTTCTCGGAATTCATACTGAAGCTTTTAAAAGTTAGAAAACTTTTCTTTGTTGGAACTAGAATTTTAGTTTTTCAAGTTCTGGTAATTTCAAAATCTCCAGCTCTAGCAAAAAAAGTATGTCAGAACTGACACAAACCAACCTACACACAGTACACACAAACTTACACACATTACAAAGTAACTTACACACAATACACACAGTCACTTACAGACATTACACACTAACTTACTACACATAATACACAGTAACTTACACACAGTACATATATAATAATACTTACTTACACATAATAATACTTACTTACACACAATACACACTAACTTACACACAATACACACTAACTTACACACAGTACACAGTAACTTACACAGTACACACTATACACACTTACTTACACACAATTCAACACAATAACTTGCATGGCAGGTAAGTGTGGCGCTAGGAACAGGAAGACACTACAAGACGCCCCCAAGTTGGAGTACGTGCATCCTGACGCCACTGATGCGAGCGTTCTGGTGTGGTTCCCTAACTGTCACTACCCGGTCAAACTTCCCATACAGAAGGTAAAGTTCCTGTTATTCTATTGGCTGGTTAGAGTTATACACTTTTTTTATTGGTTTATAAGGTTCTACACTTTATTTTTATTAGCCTGTTAGATTTCATACTTTTGAGAATGGTTGGTTACATTCTATACTTTATTTTGATTTGCTTATTAGATCCTTTAATTTCTTTTGATTGGCTTGTTAGATTTTATACTTTTGTGATTGGTTGGTTTGATTCTATACTTGATGGGTTAGTCGAATGGGCGAATGAGTGCAGGGCAACATCTTCCTTTATCCCAAATCTTCCTTTATCCCAAATCTTCCTTTATCCCAAATCTTCCTTTATCCCAAATCTTCCTTTATCCCAAATCTTCCTTTATCCCAAATCCCAAATCCCCAAAAATGCCTTCAGGTTTTAGACCACGCTCTCCACATCCTGAAATCACCAAACAAGGATCTGTTCTACATGCAGCACAGCCTACATGTGTGTCAGAGTTACATCATATCCATGATCAACCTTAGTGACACCACTTTACAGATACAGAAACTTTTAGCTACTATTAGTCGTAAACAGGTGTGAGATTATCATATTTCTTGCTTCGTTTCTATAATCGCTCTATTCTAAATCTATATTTATTGGTTTTTCTGAATTAAATAATTTCAGATTTGATTGATTAACAACTTTGTCGATAAATTTCCTCCAAACATTTAAAATATTTTCAGTCGCAAGCTTCCCATCCACAAGTCACATCAAAGAACAGTTTTGTCTGTTCTGACGAGCCCACTCGGACTGCCTTCAAAACTGCACTGATGGGGTAACATAAATCCTGGACATTTTTCAAAAACCAATGAATCCTGGACAACTCATTTTCTTATCGACCGTTTTTCTCATAAACATTTTTCTATTAAACTACTAAATGATAAATATCGTTCATAGAAATGTAATTAACCGCTGTACAACTAACATTTTATTGGTGTTTAAGCCTCTTTAAAATTATTTTCTTATGTTTCAGACTGTTTGTGGCTACTGCAACTAAACAACTCAGAACAGATACAACGCAGTTTATGATGAGTGTAGTTAGACACTTCTCTCTATTGACCGTTGTCCAACAGTCTGGGGTCTTTCCTATCAAAAAGAAGGTTTTTGTCAAGTATCTATGTTAGTGGATTTGTTACTCAAGTAAAACGCCAGGGATTAGGTGGAACCTTCGTGTTAAATTCACATCACTAGCCTAATAGAATACATTGGTTAGTAATTAAAAACAACATGTCTAACAAGACTGTGACAAAGTGTTACTAACGAAAGGTACCCTAAACAACAAAAGATTTATAAGGAAAGGCCTAAGGTAAAACCTATCTCCAAAAATCAATTAGGAATCAACGCAAATTACAACAAGCTTCTCAAAAAAATAGGAAGAACTACCAAGGCTCCTAACTCAACATTCCTAAGCGTTATAAAAAATCCCCTCATCAAACAATCAAGTAAACAATAAACAAATGACAAAGTAAAATTTAATGAAAAATTTATTGAAAAAATAACCCTCAAAAATTTCGTAGTCACTGTTCACCAAGTTAAGAAGGTGAAGTTGCAATTGTCGGGTCTTATGTTTGTTGTTGGAACTAACCAACGTTTCCACTGCGTTAACATCAGGATCCATACGGTAATTAAGAAAACTTTCAAAACAGCGTTGGGTGGTGAGTGGGTTACACTTTTTAAACACATTTGCTGGAAAGAAATCTCCTGCGTCCTTGCGAGTGGGATGTTGGTCCGGGCGTTTCACTGAGTAACGGAAGGGGGAGTCATAGAATGTTTGTGGATTTGTTACTCAAGTAAAACGCCAGGGATTAGGTGGAACCTTCGTGTTAAATTCACATCACTAGCCTAATAGAATACATTGGTTAGTAATTAAAAACAACATGTTTAACAAGACTGTGACAAAGTGTTACTAACGAAAGGTACCATAAACAACAAAAGAATTATAAGGAAAGGCCTAAGGTAAAACCTATCTCCAAAAATCAATTAGGAAACAACGCAAATTACAACAAGCTTCTCAAAAAAAATGGAAGAACTACCAAGGCTCCTAACTCAACATTCCTAAGCGTTATAAAAAATCCCCTAATCAACCAATCAAGTAA
>JH154466.1:0-12956 GCA_000226015.1 Mnemiopsis leidyi | reverse complement strand
CTGCTTCATGGGCTAATACTGTTGACACAATCTTCTTTCTGGTTTCTTCCATCTCTTTTCCACTGATTGGTTTAGTTTAGTGTAATTCTGTGTGTCAGAAACCTCTGCTGTAATAATATCCACAAGTTTCTGGAAATCAAACACAAGAGTTGCCTCCGCCCTTGTCTGCCTTGGTTATGAACACCTTCTCCTTATTGATGAGGTCCAGTAACAGCTTTTACCCTGAAGTTCTTGGACGTTAAGGTTATTGTGTGGTGTTGTGAGTTCGACGTTAGAGACCCAACCAAGCAGCTTAGTCTTCACTTGATCTAGGATTGGATGGCTGAAATCCGGGTGGCTGATACCTTTCGGTTTCATGTGGGCATGAAGATCTATCTCATCTGTTGGTTGGTCGTCTCTTCCTGACGACTTGAAGAACATCCGCCAGGCTAGTTTCCGGATAAAATCCTGTGTGTCAAACAATAGGTCCTCCTTGTTACCCTTTGCGGCTTCTACAAAGTTTAAACCTTTAGCTAAGTATAGATAGATCTTGGGGTCTAGTTCCGGTATTGATGAAAGATTAATGACCAGCTTGTTGTCCTTGATATTTTGCACTTTAGCAAGCCTTTCTTCTTTACGTCTTTTCCTCCGGTTCCTTCTATAGTTAGCATTCTTTGTCCTTCTCCTGTGGGTATTTCTGTTACGTCTCTTCTTATACTTCATCAATTCGACAGGCTCTAATCTTACACGATGCTCTAGCTCACGACTGAAAAACTGAACCTTCTTATCCATTTTCTTCTGCAGTCTACGGATTTCAGGATTGACTCTAGAACCTACTCTGTTATCTAGGGCCGCCTGTTCATCTTCCGATAACTGTTCCTTAAATCTCTCCTCCGCAATCAACAAATCCCAACGTGCTTTTGCTTCATCTCTCTTAGCCTCAGTAATACCTAACTTCAACAAATCACTCCTGGTACGTTGTAGAATCATCTTCTTACTGGCTTCAAGGTCTGCATACTGAAACACTTTACCAATACGAGGCCATATACTAGAAATTATCCTGGTACCTGAGAGTTCGTAGTCACTGTTCACCAAGTTAAGAAGGTGAAGTTGCAATTGTCGGGTCTTATGTTTGATGTTGGAACTAACCAACGTTTCCACTGCGTCAAGTATCTAGTTTTATTTGGCTTTGGAAATACCAAGCTTGGTTAGGCCTGAGGCGTATCGTGACGTCACATCTCGTATCGTGACGTCAAATCACGTATCATGACGTCACATCACGTATCATGACGTCAAATCACGTATCATGACGTCACATCTCGTATCAAGACGTCACATCACGTATCATGACGTCACATCACGTACCATGACGTCACATCTCGTATCATGACGTCACATCTCGTATCAATACGTCGCATCTCGTATCATGACGTCACGTCACGTATCAAGACGTCACATCACGTGTCATCACGTCACATCACGCGTCATAACCGCATATCACGTGTCATGACATGACTTTACAGTCGACAAACTCGCTGGACGTGCACGTGCTGGTGGACGTTATAGCAGAGTGTATGGGGTCGGAACAGAGCGAGCTGGCTAATATCGGGGAGAAGGCAATCAGACTGGTCACTGAAACCTGCAAGTACATCCTAGGTAAGAAACTTTAGTCTGCGTCTGTTAGTCTGTTAGTCTGCAGACTAATCCTTTTGGATGGAGATATCGCCATGTAACATGTATGTATGTAAGAAACTTTATAATTTTGTCATTTTAAATGCCATACTTGCGCTTTTTAATATTTCATTTCTTAATCTTGCAATTTTCTATTTGGTAAATCTACAGCATAAATTCACATTGTGCATTGCGCAATGCTCTCTTCCCTGACTTTCTGAGCTGACCAAGCGTTTCTAACCCACCTTCAGTATAACTGTAAACGCCTGGGTACAGGTGTAACAAATACAATACAAATCTAACCCACCCACTAAAACACACTACACCAGGATCAGCGGAGAGAGCGTTTCAAATACCCTTTTTCGACGTGCTGGTGGACAAGTTGTGTGGTCTGTGTTACGAGCGAGCGTGGTATACAAAAGTGGGAGGAGTAACGGCTATTGAGTGGTTGATCAACAACGCTCCTTTGCTATGGTTTACTTGTGATTTTATGTGATCTTTTCCGCTTAATTTGTTGGTTCCAATCTGTCTTTCATTTGGAGATGCCCTGTATAAAGTTCTGAATGATGTCTGCAGTCAGCACCTATGATAGTAAATCACAGTTTTTTTCCTTGTTCGTTTAGTCGTAGTGTGATGTGTAGTGTGATGAGTAGTATGATGTGTAAAATAAACCTGTCGTTTTGACAGTGTAAATTTATCCCAGGACGATTCGTAATCAGCAGCTGTTCATCAACGCTACTATCTACATCATGATAGGTAATTACGAAGAAGTCTGAAACTCACTTCGGTCTCAGATCTACCTCGAATTCTACACTTGCTATTTTCACTGATATAGAAACAATATATAACACTGCAAATTCTGTGTATACTAAACTGGATATTGAGCGCTGACTTATTGACTGAATAATTACTGAACATTACTGATTATTTAAATCTGACTACACAACTCTTAAATAGCTACCTAACATCCCCTATCACCTAACACTCCCTAACACCTAACACTCCCTAACATCTAATACCCCTTACATAACACCCCCCCCCCCCCCAGATCTACACGAAGAAGTTTCCTACGGTACTATGGGCCGTGCCCAGTCTCTGTACGAGAAGATAATGCGACATTGTAACACCCCCAGCCCGGTTCCGGCTATCAGCGCAGCCCAGGAGAAGGTACTGACACTTCCCCATTTAATAGATAAACTTTTACTTCTTACCCTAATCACTGGTTTGGTAAAGTTTAAGGTTTAACAGCTAGTTAATAATTATTGTAACCCAGTTAACCTGGTTATGGTATATGGTGTTTAAATAACCTATACTTTTCAGGTGTCACACAGTGTCCTTCACCTGCTTGTTAAGGACATCATGTCCCCTTACCCGGTAGTCCGAAAACAGGCACGACAAGCTCTGGTGGTCCTGTCAGAAGTTACGGGTAAAACCGTCAAAGAAATGCTCGAACCTCTCCCAAAAGACCTTATAACTGAAACTGTAGGTTGATTCTTGATGTAGTAGTTTTAGGTTCATTGTGCAGAGTGGGCGAGTTATTTGTGGGCGAGTTATAAGTGCAGTTGGTTTCAACTTCAATTGAATGTCAGGGAACATACTGTTGGATTTGATTGTGGTAGCAACCCTCTTTGTGCTAATATCCTAAAAATTTGGTTGCCTTTTCCTCTGATTCTTTGTTTGTTAATGAAGCCAGTGAGGACGTCATTTCGTATCGCGCGGCCGCCAAACCGAAATCGATTGGACATTCAGGTTTACGCGCCAAATTAGCACGCAATGTTACACCCTACTTTTGTAGAAATTATGGAATACAAATTAAAGTTTATGAGACGACCCTTAAGAGAGGACCCCTTCACTTGGACAAGCATAGCTTTAATTTAAACTTTTTTTTTAATTCTTCGTCTATTCTATTTTACAATGATGACCTTAGCTATTTATTCAAACTAACTCTGAGTTAGTAACTCATCACACGCCAGATTTTGTGTTGGATTTATGGTGAGGACAATTTAACGATTCATTTCATTTACCTTATGTAGCCACCTGAGCTACTGTTCATAGCTTACTAATAAATAAACTATCAGGTGTGGCCTAAGAAGCAAACAATGTTTACTCTTCCTGAGACGAAGCAGCTTGCCTGCATGGAATCCATCGTTTTCTGCTCATCTTTGGAGCCCAGACTGATAACCTTAGATGTAACGGTAAGTTTAAATGTCTGAATGTTTTCTCGCATATTTCTTGGTGTACTTAATCATTAATCAACCCAAAATCACCTGCTGGAAAACGATCTCCAGTGCACAATGTCGTTTTTGTGGTTATTGGGCATAGGGAGCAACAGATTAGCTTTGTACTGTAATTATTTGGACATATTTTGATTTTCTGAACCTACCTAGTGCACATTATATAAATATACATATCACCTTTACCCCCGTTGATCATTACCTTAGCTGATACACTATTCTCCAGGGAACAGCAGAAGGACAGGGCAGAAAGAAGCAGCTGGAAGAAATCTTGATGATCTGCGGTCTATCGCAGCAGGAACTGCTGAACAAATACAGCTGCTACAAGAAATCTTCCAACATCACCCTGCTAAAGAAGACTGCACTTAAAGTGCTGTCGTATTGTCACTATCTGACTCAACATGAACCTGAAATTTTCAAGGTGAAGCACGTAAATGACAGATTGTCTTGATTGTGTTAGGAACGCGTATCCTATGATTATCCGTCTGCAAAACAAAGTCAAGATTTTAGATATAATTAAGTACGTATAGCAACACCAGTTTCTTGAAACAGAGCTTGTTTACCCTACAATATTGTTTAATACCGACCTATGAACTTAGCTCTCTGTCTATTTTCACAACATAATCCCTCAAAATATTTACAATTTGGCTGACTATCTCACACTCACATTATCAGGTTATGTACGACATTCTGACGGGTACAGACAAGGAACTCCAACTGTGTGCTAAAGACGCGATACAGCTCTATCAGCGGAACAAGAGGGAAGACATCGTCCTGGACACGGTCCACAAAGAGATACGACCGCTTTTGACACAGCTGACCGACTGGAAACATCTCACTGTGCATCTTCTTGAGGTTGGTTGCCTCGTTTCTGGGAACACCTGTTGCTGGGACAACCTGCATCGGTGTCTCTGGGGCAACTCCCATTAGGACAAATCATTATTTTGTCACCTCTGGTTACTGATAAATATTAATTAGTTATTCGAATAGTCGGGACCTTATAAATGTATAAACGCTCTGTCAACTGTTTTAAAATTGCAGGTATTGACCCATCTGATGGAACTGTTCTCGACCCTGTTTAACGACAAGCTGTGTGATCAGCTGCTTAAGCACCTCAAGAAATGGATGGACAATTATATTTTCTCAGCTAATCCCCACCAGCTATCTATCAAGGTCCTGCGTTTAAATTTTCCCGTTCTTAATAGGGGCGTTGATATGATTATTTTTACTGTCAAGCTTAGTGCTTATGAATGATAAAAATGTTAATTTGTTTCAAACTACTCAAAGTATTCTTATTAAATACGACACAGTTCATTGCAATCTCGATTATTTTCAGCGAACACCCAACGGCTTCTCCGAAGAGATACTGCGCTGTAAAGCGATCATCAACACGTTCCACCTTGTTCCCCCGCCTTCCAGAAACTTCTTCAGCACTCTGATCTCCCTTGTTGTGAGGGCTGAGAAGTATCTTAACGTGGAGGTCGGCAGTCCTTTCCAGGTTAGATGCTTTCCAACTTACACGATCTGACTACTGACTATGCTGTGTATTTTGAATCTGTCCGTCCGTCTGTTTGTCCTTGTGTTAGTCCGTGTATGTGTGTGTGTACCTAGCTTGGTCCATTTCGTTTGTCGGAATGAATTCATGATGGCCAGCCATTCTGCTTGATTCATAACCTGCCTATTTTTTGTACGTCCCATGCCAGTATATTTTTTCTTCTTCAGTCTGCTGTCCTTACAAACTGACCAACAAACATACAGATTACAGGGTCTATTGCAGACAAACAAATAAACCTAACGCTCTTTATTTCAGGAGGGGCTGTTTAAATACGTCCTGAAACACCCGGGTGATGCGATAGATTTGTTTTTAAAAGAGCTTCATGAACCCAGCATGAACAGGATGTTTTACAACTTCCTGAAGCACAAAGACGGAGGTTTTCCTGTTTTCATACTAATGTTCTTTTTATGCTTGTTTTGCCGTTTTCATACTGACAATCTTTTTACGAAATTCTTATTATTCGGTGCCCGTTTTTCATACTTATGATCTTTTTAAGAACTTCTTGTTCTTAAATTCTTGATTTTTATGAGAAAAAAAGTGATTAACCTTAACTAACAACGAAAATTAATACTTAGGGCCTCTACGAGACCACCTATGTGGGATGCCCATGAATCTGTTGAGTGCGATAAGTCAACAAACCCATGACGGGGACTTCAGTACGATCTCCGATATCAGTATGCGTTACCAGGAGGTCTTGTTCCAGGTGCGTATTCCGCAAGTTATGACATCATCAGTTATTCGCGTTACATCACCCGTATCTGAAACATCATCGGTATCTGAATGTCTCAATCTGTCACTGTCAATCGTCTGAATTCACCTCACCGCAAAATGACCAGAGCAAGTTCCCAGTGACTTCAACTTTTTCACCCTACAAAACACTTCTTAAAGTTTTCACGTGTCTCATACCCCTCAGGGCACTCTGATTATCTCTCTGCTTGTGAAACACGACATGGGCTTCCTCTCCAAGAACCTAGAGATTGTGAATCATTTGAGGGCCGTCTGGAATCAGCCACAATTTCAGGAGCGGTTCAAGAACCCTGACAAGCTACAGATTCCTACCCATCAGTGGTTGGAACCCAAGGTAAGGGCTGAAATGAGAGGACTTCCTAACCTAATGTTTCAGATGAGCTCGTTTTAAGCCAGCTGATTGTTGGTGTTTATGTTAAAAATTCAAAAATGCGCAATACCTTTTGGTTTTGAATTTTGTTACGATCTCGATGATTACTGCAGATTCAGTTGTCGAGTCATCTTTTTCCATCTGAAAATTTGAAAACAGTTGTCCACTTCCAAGTCCGAGTTCTCAATTAAGGTCCGAAAAACTACCCAACACTAAATCCCCAGTTACTTGCAAAGTGTCTACTTCGATACCTGCAGTGTACCCCCAACGACTTCGAGCTTCTCTTCCAGCTGTTGCGAATCTACGACGCCATATACGTTCCCAACATTAAGTTCCTTCAGGACCACATACAGAACAATGTTATCGAAGGGTGAGCAAAAGACAAGACCCCCTGAGTTTTTTTCGTATTTATCCCAGCGCTTTTCTTGTAATAAAGCAGTACCCGGCCTAGAAGCATTTTATTTTTAAACAGTGCCAGAAACTCAGTTCCACGTTTCAGTTTCACGATAGAACAACGGAGGTCGTGTTTCTTCAAGTTTGTGGAGATATTCCAGGTACCGCACGTACAGGGGAGACAGCCACGCTGGACTCAGGAACTGAAGGGTGAGTCATTGAGGACTGTATAACTGTTTAAATTGAGATACTCTGTCCAACTATAGTAGACCAGATAGATGATAACAACTAGGATTGCTTCGCCTGTTTCTAGAGTGAGAAGGGAGAGTAATGGAGGTTTAGATAAAGTGGCAAGGGTGATTGCCTTTACCAGCACTCATAAAGTTTTCTTTGGATATGTGACCACCAAATAGACTGTTGGAGTGTTGTCCGAAATCATGATGCTATAGAGAACAGTTTTGGTGGGGAGGTGTCTCAAATTTGAAACCCCTTTTCTCTAAATGTAATGCTTCTACCTTTGTTTCTGGAGATCAATCTGTATCCATAGTATTTCACTACCGAGAAATAAGGTAGAGCCTCAAAATTTTTGGGCCATACCTTAGTTCTCGCTAGTGAAATACTCCCAAATTGTCCATTGGACACAGATTGACCTCCAAAAACAAAGGTGGGAGCATTAAAATTAGAGAAATAGGGTTAGAAATTTGAGACACCTCCCCACGAATACCGTTCTCTTATAGAGAACGGTATTCGTGGGGAGGTGTCTCAAATTTTCAATTGCTACACGAATTAGGAATACAGTCCGACAATTAGACTTATGTCCTAAAACGAAAATTTTTTTAGGGCAATAGTTTGGTTACCAGGTTACGGAGTTTTCCGTTTTTATAAGTCTGACCCTTGCATTTTCCGTTCGGTAAAATATGTGCATTATGGTCTCCAAGTAGTATGTAAAAATCATCATTCATCATGTGCTGGAATCCGCTAGATTGTCGCTCTGACCCTCTTCCGCTGTTTATATTTGGTGATGACTGATGATATATATAAATATATATGATTTCCATTGAATTTAGTGCGATTGTGCGGATAAAGGTAACATGACAAATATGCATAAATGTAAATTATAATGAAACGGCACAATGAAATTCAAAAGCTGTTCAAACTGACGGATATTTTATAATCGAGTCAAAATTTGGCTCATATTGCCACGATGCTATTGCTCCAAACTATTTCCTGTCCCAAGTATTTATAAATAGTTTCAGAAGTGAAATTCGACTAAATTTTCTGAAAAATACAAGCTATGTCGTAAACACGCACACTGTGCGTGTTTACGACAAAGATTGTATCGCACAGGTAGTTCGATGCATTGTTGGTAACATACTACAGTAAAACACCACAAGCACAATTAAATTAATCAACTAAACTTAATCAACTAAACGTTACGTCAAGTCGTCAACTAAACGTTAATAAGAGTTGCTGCCAAGACGTTAAGCATTATAATTAAAAAAATGTGTCTGTCACATAATATTCCCGACAAATTTAAATACTTAAAATTGTTAAAAATCCGATTTAAGGTTCATTTTTCCGTAATGCACATTTTTTGTAGCTATTTTCGTTTCGCTACGAGATATTCGCTCACATTATACGCTATATAACGCCCTGTATACTCCCAGTATGTTATGTGAGGTAACCAGTGCCACCACCACATCCAACCTACTACTGTTATCTGTTTACCTTCACATGTACCTGTATATGTATCATAACAGTGCATGTCTTGTGTAGAGATGACATCATGGAAGTGAATCCCACTCTCTGTGTAGTCTTCTTTGTCTATACAAAGTTTTAGTGCATCGTTAACTCCTTGTGTACTGTACCTCAATATAAACCCACATTCACTATCAGACTGTGTACATGATGCTGATAACGGATGTTGAAACTTATATAATTCGTCATATTCTCTACCTTCTATCACCATTATCTCTTTATGTCGTTTTATGATAACATTCTCGTTGTTCGTACACAATTTATCATGGTGCTTTATCTCAGTCAGTAGTGCTACGAGTATTTCACTTTGTTCAAGGTTGGAATACTTCAATGCTGATATGATGGTGTGTAAATATTGCCGTGATACTTTCTGCAGTCTTTTATTACTGCAGACTTCAGCGAGATTCGCTAAAAACATTTTTAGCTCCACACTAGTTGGTGTATATTTCAAGAAAACCCAAAGTAGAAGTTCTATAACCACAAACATTGATGTGACAAGATTGTTAGTGACAGCGCTGGTAATGTCAGTCACAGTTATACAACTTTCAAATAGCTTCGCGCCTTTCTGCGTATCATAAAGCAGAGTTGCTCGTTCTTTTTTCCCCCTTTCACTGGAGTCTACCAATCTAGCTGTGCGTGTCAACAATCTGTTAACAATCCTCAAGTCAGTGACGGTTATTTCCGATAAGTCTGATATAGTTTCGATTACCTTAAGGTAAAGTTCCTTATTGAGTTGACAACACGAAACCAAATTTATGTTCTGAAGAACATACTTTACTTTTTCACTTAATTTTGTTTTTCCAGTTACATTGTGGAGGATGATCATGAGGAATGTTTCTGTGTCACATCCACCTAGATCCAACAATATATCTATCTGTCCAAATTCCAGTTTTTCAATATCGGACATGTAATCTGTAATGAAAGAAGAATTGTCTTTGTACGATAATGTCGAGACTAATTTATCTATCATTTCTCCATCGTCCCACTTCTTGATGATGAACCAACACTCCTTAAACACAAACACTTTATCCCGGTCCTCCTCGGCAGAGTCAATCTTTACACTCAACCAACTGCGGCAATCGCATTTTAACCAGTCAACCTCGAAGACCACACTTACTTTGTGTATTTCACGAAACATAGGCTCATCTATCTCCTCCAATTTTTTATCGTCAAGAACAGTTAGGAAGAGACTGACGGTTTCCGTGGAGAAGTCTTCCATTTCAATTTCGTCAAATTTAAGCTCGTCAATGAGATATCTGAACATTCGGCTGTCTGCAAGAAGTCTTTGTTTGGATACGATAAGTGGGTCTCCGTCTTTTATCTTGATCATCACAGTTTGTTTTAGCATTTCTCTTTGTTGTGACATGGCTTGTTCTGGAATTGTCTGCACTGACATTGTTTGTTCAGACATTGTTGTCGCTGGGGAATTACAAAGATTGAGAGAATTAATTTCATGATGTTATTAAAACAAATTTTAGTCTTGGTTCGTTGTGTAATTTCAATTACTTACTTAAAATATAAGTGCCGTAAGCTTATTCAGAGATCTGCTTTGGTGAGATAACGATGGCTTATTATTGCGAATTTAATTCTGCGTGTAATTTTGTATTAACAAATCGTACCAAAATCTCACGATATGAATGTCACAGATGTCTTAAGCATGGTGTGTAAAATAGGGACTTCTTAGTCAGTTTTATGATGAATAGGACTAATAGAGTTGTCACGTTCATCTTGTAGCAAGTGAAACGCGAGATTACCGTAATATTTCAATCATTTTATCAATGATCATGTTCACACTCAAATTATTTGTATTCAAGTAGTTGTTGAAAGTATTAAAACTTAATACTTTCAACAAAGCAAATTTAGGCATTTTCGCAGGTGAACTTTCGGTCGGTTAAGTGTAACTTCCTGTCACGAATATGTGGGTTAATGTGATGTGTGTCGTATAAATGTTACATAGACACAACAATCGTGTATTGTGTAACGAAATGAGGTACATTCATATGAGTTCAGCTAATTCAGATTAAGATTGTCATCTTTATCATGCTTTTGATAGAGCGTCATGTTTATGAAACCTGCTTGGTAGTCAAAAGCTCTTGCCATCATGCTGTAGATACCGTATTGGCAGTTATTATTAGCTGTTGATGTGGTTTAACATTGAAATTACAAACTAGACAAACAAGCGGTACTATCCATCGTAAAAGCGTAAAATCAACTACGTCAATATTTTTTAAATTCTATAAAACTTAAGCGACTAATGGCAATGGATGATGATATAATCTAAAGACTAAAGTATTGATAATCGGAGAGAACAAATAAGTTAAAGGAAACGTATCAGACTTGTAGGCCTTAAGTTAACCGGTCCAATCCACAATAAACTAAACTGTGTAATTCAATACTGCGACAAAATCTCTGCCGAGACGGTTGCACGTGATTTTAACTTTTAAGTCTCCTGTATCACATTTCGGAACTAGAACTTTCAGTTTACTCAACCGACAACCAGAAGTCTCCTGTATCACATTTCGGAACTAGAACTTTCAGTTTACTCAACCGGTACTGTGAGGTGATTATCAGAAAAGGTTGCAGCTTTGACGCCGCAGTTCAATGGCCTTTCACTTGCTAAGATAGTCGTTTAAAAATGACGATAGACAATCTTCAGAGCCTCAGGACAACGATTTGTTTTTATCTCTCTGATGAAATTTATCCCCTTACAACTTGATTTCCAAAAATGAAAACGTTTTGGGGCACACCATGTCTGATAAATGTATTTCATTAAGCTCTTATCACCACATTTTTATTTACAGGAAAAATACTGCAGTACATCATAGTTCCCATGTTCCAGTACTCCTTTGAGAAAAACGATACCGAGAAACTTATCGAGGGAGTGCCCGGTCCGGACGGGAATCCGAACCCCGCGGAAAACATCATTAACGTTTTCATGGACCCTGAAAATAGGGTAAGTTCCTTCACGGCCATTTGTCGGTTAACCTGGTGGCCAGATTCGCAGAATTTCACGTTTTAACCAGGCTACCTCCTGAAAATGTAGTACTGACCTTCCAAAACAATTTCAGATAATTGTTGACGAAAGGGACATATTAGACGTGGTGCGGATCCACTTATTGAAGTTATCAGCTGAGTTTGTGAGACACGCAGCCGAGTACATCCACCCTACAAACAGTACTAGAAGACAGGGTGAGTGGAGGGAACAAGCCCAGAGTTTGGGGGAGGGATGGAGTTTCTGGCATTGGGTTTTGAGTTGGTTGGGGGGGGGGGGTGGGGGGGCTAAAACGAGAAAAGCCCAAATTAGGTATCATTGCTATTTTTAGATAGGACATCCAATAAATATTTGCAAATATATCCAATTGCCCCGAATTTCGATGTTGTAAGGGCACGTCCACTTTAGAGGGAGACAAGCTGCGGAAGCTGATGAAGTACGCTTGGCCGAGCATGCTACCCAAGTCTAGTCAGGATCCGACTACTAAGTACTATGGACATCTGGTCTTATCTCTTATCATCAGCAAGTTTCCCATCATGAAGAAGATTGTCATTCAGGTAATCTTCTGCATCTAGACAAACAATAACTAAACAAATTAGCTTAATAAATTATGTAAAGGAGTTAAAATTGGGCGAGTTTTAATCCAATATTTATCTTCGATTCAGTAAACAGTAATCTGTATCGACCAAGGTTTTTTGTCACATTATCCTGTAAAATCTATTTTCAATGGAACCGAAAGTCAAATACCTCATCAGTCATCAAATCTAAGTTCAACTCAATAAGCTTGATAAACTCCTCTAGGAGAATTATCTTTGTTCATGAAAAATAAATCTCGAACCTGAGCTTTGTTGACAGGAGTTAAACTGGTTTGTGCCTGGATATATCAACTCACAGCGTCCCATTAAACCGTACTCGTTAAGACAATTTTACTAATATGTAGTGTTGTAATAGTTTAATTGTCCTTGAAAGTTATCGTTCTCAGGTTTTCCACAGTCTCCTTAAAGCCCACAACCTGGAGTGCAGAAACGTGGTTTTTCAGGCGTTGGAGATTATCACCCCTGCAATGCCCCGTTAGTTACTGACGAATAATTACCTAGTTACTGACGAATAGTTACCTAGTTACTGACGAATAATTACCTAGTAACCAAGTTACTGACGAATAATTACCTAGTAACCAAGTTACTGACGAATAGTCACCAACTTACTGACGAATAGTTACCTAGTTACTGACGAATAGTTATCTAGTTACTGACGAAT
>JH154463.1:299851-314397 GCA_000226015.1 Mnemiopsis leidyi | reverse complement strand
GGGTAAACCAGGTGGGACTACAAAAATAATAGTGGTGGTAGTTATGATATATAATACATGTACATGTTACTACTGGGGTAAACCAGGTGGGACTACAATAATAATAGTGGTGGTAGTTATGATATATAATACATGTACATTGTTACTACTGGGGTAAACCAGGTGGGACTACAAAAATAATAGTGGTGGTAGTTATGATATCGGGATACTACACGGAAGCCTAATACCTGGAGATTTCTGGGGTGTGACCTGGAGATTTCTGGGGTGTGACAGGGCTAACTCAGGAGTACTACTACGTATGGGGGTATTTCTTTCACCAGGTTTATATGGTAGGCACTGGGCTTATACTTTAGGTATAGGGTAACGGTGTGTAAAGACAGTTTCTTTGAAATTGGCTATTTTATTAATAGAAGTGAAAAATTTTTCGGTAAAGTCAATCATCTAAGCGGTTTTAACAGTTAAGCAGCTAGAATAAAGTAAAACAGCTTGTGTGGAAACAATTTTTTGTAGGAGAAGAGTCCCGATAAACACTTGAGGGTTTTAATTATTTATAAAATCACAGCTGTTTAAGCAAAACTAAGCCGCATGCATACGTCGAGACTCGAGATCATGCAAGTTCAATTCGACTGGTTCGAACTCTCTGGTTATACTTTAGGGGGGACTTTATAGTAATCTATATGATATAACGCGGATCTTTCAGGCATTTTGATTAACTTAACGACCCATGCCACTTCCGAACATAGGAAATTTTGTTTCAGTTTCATCATTCACTCCCCACATAGATTCGTAAGAGTTGTCTGACTCTGGCGCACTTGCTCCAAACCCATAACCGTAAGAGTTGTCTGACTCTGGCGCACTTGCTCCAAACCCATATCCGTAAGAACTGTCTGACTCTGGCGCACTTGCTCCAAACCCATATTCGTAAGAGCTGTCTGACTCTGGTGCACTTGCTCCAAACCCATATCCGTAAGAACTGTCTGACTCTGGCGCACTTGTTCCCCCAAACTCATATTCGTCATACTTGTTCTTTTCTTTACCATCTGGCAATGGTACAATTAGTATCACTTCATTGGATTCTTCGATTACCGAAAACGCATCTTCCTCATCAAGAGATCGGTACCAATAAATTTCTTTTGGAGGGGCACCTTCGCCAGCTTTGTATTCAAACCATATCCAGGGAGTCGGGGACCAAACCTGGTGCACGACTGACAGTGTTGCTTCGCCTAACTGAGAACATATACATATTAGTTATGTTTTTGCTGGCATGTGTGTCCGGCGTGAAAATGGATTTACGAGTCTATGAACAGTATACAACTGTTTAGAGGAAACCGGCACAGATTGACATATTTTATATCTAAGTTAAGTACAAGTAATACCATCTCCTTAGTACGAAGTATAAGTAATGTTTTATCCTTTAAGCGCAGAACATGATCACACTATAAAATTGTCAAAAAAGTTCAAAATTTAGCATATTACTCAAAATTTTACCTGCAATACCTAACATCATCAAAAAATAATTCAATCTTATTTATTTTAACTATCTAAGGATAACATTTTCGCAACGAAATTGAAATGAATAAATCAATCAAAATTTTCAGAAAAAGCAATCAATTAGCAATAGATATGAAAAATTAAACGGTATCATGAATCTTAAAACGTCATCAAAAGTCATATAGAAACAAAACAAAATACAGATAGATAGACACTAAATTGAACACATAAAATGATCCCATAGCCCGGCACAAAGCGCCCTGTGTTTTGTTGTAAAGCAAGTAACAATTTTACCTGGCAGAAGAGGAAGGCACCGCATAAATTTTTTCGATGTTTTAAAGTCTGACTTGAACAATCGTGATATTTTGTTAAACGATTATAGTGACCTATTAAGTTTACGAATGTTGGCCTCTGACAGGAAGAAGTGGCAAGAAATGTTTGACCTGGCGGACCCAGGATAGTTTTTCTTGAGCAACTTATAATCTTATGAAGGTGCCCTTGGGCCATTTATAAAGATTGGTTAAGTTTGATAATAATAAATGATCTCATATAGATAAGGTGATTTAAAGTACAAATTGTATATTACACTCGCTGATAAGAAATACACTAGGCTAGTTGCAACTCTATACTACGTTAACATGTGTTTAGATTCTGCTTGTTGTACTTAAGTAAAATGCTCTCAATAAATCTTATTTGGTCATCGTATTAACTTCCTGAGTCAGTTCGGATCTCCTGTACTGACTAGGTGATCTAGAAGTGCACTGTTGTTGTTAGGAATCCCTTAAGCGAAAAATCGTCCATATACAGTATTGACAGTTTTGCCAGTATATGCCGCAATGAGCCCACATTGTAAACACTGAGTATAATAAAGGACCATTGACTTGCAGGAGAGAGGAAATTTGGCCTTGTAGTTGAAAATGTTGGCTATTCTAAATCCCCGCCGGAAGACAAATTTGAGTTCGACTGAAGGTTGGAATTTTTGAACTCATTTTTTCAGCTGTCTTATGACCAAGTGTGAAACAGGTGCCAGATAGGGTATCACGACCAATACTTCTTTGCGAGGAACGTCAGTTGTGCTTGATGTTGTCCAAGTATCGCTCCAATGTACGTATCGATAAGATACGCGGGGAACCCATTTGATGTGAACTTGTTTCCAAGTCAGTGTTATCCAGGTGAAAAGTTAGCATATCAAAGGCTATTCGATAGGCTGGATATACCAATGTGGATATCAGGGCAGTTTTTGTGTTATCCGGCACAAACGCCGAGTAGTTGTAGAGTAGTCCTTTGTCAATGGATTTGATCCGGGTTGAGATGTTTTTTTCAAACTTAGCTGGTGGATGAAGACTGTCAAGAAACTGGTGAAATTGCTGAACAGGCAAAAAGTGTCGTCGACATACCTCCAGTAGTAGTCAGGAGAATACTGCGAACCGTGGATGTAAGTCTCTTCAAGATGAGCCATGAAGATGTTGGCGAACAGTGGCCTCAGAGGATTTCCCATTTCAACTCCGTATATTAGATAAATGATAATAGACCTTCTGATTGAACTCAAACGTATTGTCCTCTAGACAAATTTCCATCACACCTTTGAGTACATTTTCCGGTAGAGCGGGAGGTCCTATATCAGGGTTATTTGGTCGGTGGTCTATCGAGACATATTTGTATCAAGAGGTACGTTGGCGAACAGACTCTGTACATCAAAACTGACCAAGTAGTAGTTATTTATATTGATGTCTGGTATCTGCTGGATAAATTGGAACGTGTCCTTTAAGTCTGTGCCATGAACATCGGAAACAGTAGGGCTAATGATCTCTGCAACAAACTTGCTCAGTTCATAAGTTGGTATATTGGTGCATTCTGTTAATGAACTTTTGGTTGTCCGTAGAGCACCCCAATGTGTAAACCATTTGCTTAGAGTTTATCATACTGCTCCTTGGTGATGTGTCCAGGTTTACTGACTTTCTCTCGTAAGAAATCTCTGACCTTGCATTCTATAGATCTAGAGACTTTGTATAGATCTTGATTCTTGAGAACTTTGAACTTGGTTTCCTCCAGAATGATCTGTTCAACTTTGTTCACGTATATAGCTTGGTATGTATCGAGTCTACCAAATAGCCTCTGATATGCTAACTTTCCTCCTGGATATCACTGTCTTGAAGAACAAGTTCACATCAAATAGGATCCCCACACATCTTATTGATACGTACATTGGAGCGGTGCTTGGACGACATCATGCCAACATCAGTAAGCCAAGCACAACTGACGTTCCACGCAAAGAAGTTCTGGTCGTGATGCCCTATCTCGGTCAAAAGACTGTTTGGTCAAAAGACAGCTGACAAAATTAGTTAACAAATTCTATTCTTCAGTCGAACTCAAATTTGTCTACCGGTGGGGATTTAGAATAGCCAACATGTTCAACTACAAGGACAACTTTTCTAATACTCAGTGTTAACCGTGTGGGCCCAGTGCGGCTTATATTGGCAAAACTGTCAATACTGATGAATAGTGATATTATGAACGATTTTTCGCTTCAGGGACTGGTCATCTTGCACCCAACAACAAGAACGGTGCACTTCTAGACACCTAGACAGTACAAGAAATCCGAACTGTGACTTGGTTTTCAACGACTTAAAAATTCTTGACACAGGAAGTTATGATGACCAAATAAGATTTATTGAGAGCATTCTACAACAAGCAAAGTCCAAACACATGTGAACGTAGTTTAAAGTGTGGTATACGACATGAAGTGTGGTATAGTTATACGACCCCCGACCCCCCCCCCCCCCATGACGCTTTCTTTGCAAACGGAATGGAGCCAAAACGGAAAGGGATAGAGACTTGAAAATTTCAGACAAGGTATTTTTCATCAGAAGAAGTATCACGTGATCCCTAAAGTGATCCCTTATTCCTGAGCTAAAGAAAAGCCACGTGTTATATTAGAGAGGAGCGTGAGAAATTTCAGCATTGTGCCTGTGAGGTAGAGCACGAGCGCTCAGATCGTGTTTGTGTGAGTGTGTGTGAGTGTTTGCGTGCGTGCATGTGTGCGTGCGTGCGTGCATGCGTGCATGCTTGTGTGTGTGTGCGTGTGTGCTTGTGTGCGTGCGTGTGTGCATTTGCGTGTGCGCGTGTGCCTGTTTGCGTGTGTTTATGTAGGGCACCGCTGTTACCTCAAAATTACTATCTTAGGGCCAAACAATCAAACATAGATCTATAAGAATAAAGTACAAGTACTAACCACATCATGATCTTTGCAAAGTCCTTTTGTAACCATTCCCTCCGTAGACTGTCTTTTACAACTCGGATTGTTAGTGATTCCCAATTCAATCGTAAAGATGAATTTTGTACCTGCCACTATCTGCAAACGAAACACATTTGTAGCTTGGAGAAGCTATTGTAAAAATGCTAACATTAGGGTGGTGGCAACCACCCCAGAAAAGACACTAAACCGAAATTTTGAGCATCGAGACCATTCTCAATCGATTTCTTGTCCAATTTACGCCCTGGTTCTTAAAAAAAGAAAAAAAAAGATGCCACCCCTATATATTGACCATATGGAGTGTGGTATAGCACCCCAACCCTACCCCCGACCCGGTGCATTTTTTGTAGATGAACTTGAGGAAAACTGAAAGAGGTAGAAAAATGTCATGTTTTGTCATTTTCAACGGTGAGCTGGAAGAAAAGTAAGACCAGCATTGAGACGTAAAATTACAAGGAATATGAAAAGCCCGTATCTTTTCAAGCCGGAGCCACGCGTTGCGTTTTGCGACTGATATTGTACCAATACAAAGACAGTTATGTCCATTTACCAACTTAGAATTCTGCTGTTGTCAAGACTTGAAAAAAAGTTTATGGACTCTAAACACATTTAGACATAACTTAAGTGATAACTATGGAAATAAACCGGGAGATTACTGTGGAGAAAACCCGTAGGATAACTTTGGATATAACCTGTTAGACAAATGAAATGCTTCTCCTCGGTAGTGAAATACTCTCACATGGTCCAATGGATACAGATTCATCTCCAAAACAAAGGTAGAAGCATTTCATTTAGAGAAATGTGGTTTAAAATTTGACACGCCTCCCCAGGAGTACCGTCCTCTATAGTTACCCTCCTGTAGCAACAAAACTGAAGATTTCTCATTGGTAAACTATCGAGTTCATGGACTTCTAAGTATTTTGTAAAGGACAACAGAAGGTGAATGTGCTCGAAGAATAGCGCATAAAGATACTTCAAGATTATTCAAAAATAAAAAAGGATGATGGAACGATTATTTTGTTTTGTTAAGATGATTGATTGCGACACGTGCATTTCTGTGACGACTAGAACCCCAAACTATTTATAGTTATGAACAAGACCGTCAATTACAATTTTTAATAGAAAAAGGCACTATCAAGCAAAATGTTAGCTAAGTTAAGGCCTCGGCCCGGGGGCCCAGATAGTAGTTACCATCTCTTGGTAATCCAAAAGATCGCCAATCACTATAGAATCTCGGGGTTTCATGTTTCCAGTATTGAAAGCCCGTCGTTTGAATTCTACCAAAACAACTTTTAGCGCGTCTGCCCCATATTTATTGGTTAAGTCACCCGGCATTAAACCACCTGTAGAAGTTTAACCAGTTAATGAAATTCTTATGGTAAATCTAAGCTTTTGGAAAAATTACTAATTCGAAATTAAATTTAAATAAGGTTGTAATTATAATTTACCCAAACCCAAAGCTTGGGCGTAGCGTGACCGTCTTTTAAAGTCAGCATTGTCCATTACACATCGGAAAGGAGTGATATAAGATAATTGACCGTTTATGTGGACCGATAAGTACGAAGATGAATCAAAATTACGGTCGCGAATTTTCGGCAAGTTAATGTCTTTTCAATGTTATTCATCTGCAAAAAATTAGCGACCGTAATTTTGATTCATCTTCGTAATTATCGGTCCGCTCAAACGGTCAATTATCTTATATCACTCCTTTTCGATGTGTAATGGACAATACTGACTTTAAAAGACGGTCACGCTACACCCAAGCTTTGGGTTTCGGTAAATTATATCACCCCTTTTTGGTTTGAAACGAGCTGAGTCCGAAAAACTAGCTTTTTATGCACTTTTTGTCTTTTAATAATTATCCCACAGTTCGTGACGTCACAAGGGCGTGGCCTTAAATCATTTCTTAGATGAAACCTCAACAAATAAGTACTTCAAACTTTTATTTACCACAGCATAAGTCGCTTTAGGCCCAATTATATGTGATTCTGATTCAACTTATTCTTGTAGATTGCCGAAATTTGACGCTAATTTCAGTGAAAAACGTTCCTCTCTGAGCGCTACTAACCTAGTATGATAAAATGAGGTAGTTAAGTGTTTGAGGGAATCATTTAAGAACTATATTGATTTCCTAACAGAGGCAATAACCAGAAAAAAGTTCGACACATGATCCTGCTCAACCAACAAAATTCACCTTTAATAATTTGGTATTTTTATCGTTTTTCTTGAAATTTTCCCATGGTTGATGACGTCACCTGCACCAGGGAGAGTCCTTTCAATATTTTTGCATGAAACCTAAACAAATACACAATTCAAAATATCATCTATTGGACTTTGTGAAGTTTTAGTCTCATCCATTCGTCATTTCAATTCTGTAGGATCCCCCAATATCAATTTCTTGATTTTTGATGTAAAATTTGGTTAAAAACACTTATCTTTGTCTGCAATTTTCTCGATAATGCAATAAGATGATCGAGTGTCTGAGGGCGTTACTTGAAAGCTCGATTAATTTCTAAACAGAAACAGTTACCATTCAAAGGTCAGTACATCTTTAAAATCCCAGAAAATTCACGGATAATAATTTGGTATTCTTATCGTTTTTCTTTAAATTTTCCCACGGTTGATGACGTCACCAGGGAGTGGTCTTTTAATATTTTTGCATGAAACCCAAACGAATGCACAATTCAAACTATTATCTATTGGACTTTGTGTAGTTTAAGTATTAGATATTTGTCATTTCAATTCCGTAGGATCCCCCAATTTCTCGATTTTTGATGTAAAATTTGGTAAAAAACACTTATCTTTGTCTGCGATTATCTCGATAATGCAATAAGATAATCGACTTTTGGACGGTAGCATTCGAAAGTGAAAACGATTTGTTTCAGCAGTGTTGTCTCTGATTTTTGCTTAAGTCGCATCTTAAACCCGTAAAATTAAGTTAAAAAATTTGGTTTTTCTAATTTGATTTTGTAAATTTTCCCACAATTGATGACGTCACTGAGGCGTGGTCATACACTATTTTGACATGAAACTTCAACTTAAGTATACCTCAAACGATTGTCTTTTACCCAATATTTAGTTTTTAGCTCTATCATTTGAGGTAACTGAGTTATGCAGTTTTAAAGATAGCAGATATTTCGCTAAAAAGCGTCTATCCCCCTATCTATCTATCTACCTATATGTCTATATGTCTATATGTCATCCGACAATTTTTCAAAAAAACAGGGGTTCCAGAAAACCCCCTTTCCGATACCCGTTGAACTTGAAATTTTTTGCCATCGGTTTGAACAACTTCATGATGATTTGCAAAGTTTCAAGTCTCTAGGTCAATTTTAACATAGTCTACGAGGCCTCTGAAAACGCGATTTTTGGCGATTTGTGTATATTTTTATAACAGCGCTGGCGACCTTTAAGGTCATATTGCGCTACACGCACTAAAACTTTTTGCAGTGGCTGTGACCTAACGGGCTCGGGCTGCTGCCTTCGGCAGCAGCCCTCGCCCGTTTCCAGGGTATGCTAACGGCCTCAGGCCGCTGCCTTCGGCCAATTCGAAGGAAAAATAGAAAAAAGACGGTCGCGCTTGCCAGCGCTGTGATAATTGGCCAAATAACAAGAGACCATTCTTAAAAATTAAGTATAAATGGGCGATAAAGACTAACTAAATATAGTATTGCTGAGTACCCATATAAATGTCTTGCTCCTTCAGCCCGTTTATTCGTCGGGTAGCCATTGCACGTATTAATCCTGAACAAGCAAATTTCATGGTGTGACAGTACTTATGAAGCTTTCTCTCGGTTTTCTGACAACCTTTTTGTTCCTTTTCTGTCAGGACAAAAATATCTGAAACTTCTCTTTTTGTTTTATTTAATCCCTTTTCCTTCCTTTGCCTTTTAAAACTGTTGTCCTTTTCAACTGAGATGGCATTTCTGGACTGAATTTCCTCAACATAGTTCGGGCGACTTTCGTCTTCCTTTTTGACATTATTTGCATGATTTTCAATCTTGTATATCTTCTCAGCACATTTTATCAATTTTGGTTTGTAATCTGCGGGTGTGGATACAGTAAACATTTTGAAAGTTTCAACTTGGCTCGGCTAACATAGTGAACAATAACATGGTAAACACGGTTACCATGTTGAACATGGTTAACACTGTCACCATGTTAAACATGGTTAACACGGTCACCATGTTAAACATGGTTAAAACGGTTACCATGGTGAACATGGTTAACACGGTTACCATGGTGAAAATGGTAAACACGGTTACCATGGTGAAAATGGTAAACACGGCTACCATGGTGAATATGGTTAACACGGTTACCATGGTGAACATGGTAAACACGGTCACCATGTTAAACATGGTTAACACGGTTACCATGGTGAACATGGTTAACACGGTTAACACGGTTACCATGGTGAACACGGTTAACACGGTTACCATGGTGAACATAGTAAACACTGTTACCATGGTAAACATGGTTAACACGGCTACCATGGTGAACATGGTAAACACGGTTACCATGGTGAACATGGTCAACACGGCTACAATGGTTAACATGGTTAACATGGTTAACATGGTGAACATGGTTAACATGGCTACCAAGATAAACATGGTTAACACTGTTTCTATGGTGAACATGGTGAACATGGTTAACACGGTTACCATGTTGAACATGGTTAACACGGTCACCATGTTGAACATGGTTAACACGGTCACCATGTTAAACATGGTTAACACGGTCACCATGTTAAACATGGTTAAAACGGTTACCATGGTGAACATGGTTAACACGGTTACCATGGTGAACATGGTAAACACGGCTACCATGGTGAATATGGTTTACACGGTTACCATGGTGAACATGGTTAACACGGTTACCATGGTGAACATGGTAAACACGGTTACCATGGTGAACATGGTTAACACGGTTACCATGGTTAACACGGTTACCATGGTTAACACGGTTACCATGGTGAACATAGTAAACACTGTTACCATGGTGAACATGGTTAACACGGTTACCATGGTGAACATGGTAAACACGGCTACCATGGTGAACATGGTTAACACGGTTACCATGGTTAACATGGTTAACACGGTTACCATGGTGAACATGGTTAACACGACTCCCATGATGAACATGGTTAACACGGTTACCATGGTGAACATGGTAAACACGGCTACCATGGTGAAAATGGTTAACATGGTTACCATGGTGAACATGGTTAACACGGTTACCATGGTGAAAAGGGTTAACACGGTTACCATTATACCATGGTAAACATGGTAAACACGGTTACAATGGTGAATATTGTTAACATGACTAACATTGGACATGGTTAACATGTCCAACATTGATGTCGCCACCCCCTAGTATGACAACATTCGACGCTTTTTTGCAAACGGGTTTGAGCCCAAACGGAAAGAGATAGAGACTTGAAAATTTCAGACAAGGTAGATTTCATCACGTTTTGGGGCTAAGGCTATGTTAAAGTTCGCTCCGACCCCTCTAAGGGCCCTGAAAAAGGCCCAAAAAAGTCTCCAATTCGGGGGGCGAATAGGATTCCAAACGGAAAGAGATAGTCATGAAAATTTCAGAGCAAGTTAATTTCATCTCGTTCTGTGACTTAGGCAATGTTAAAATTCGCTCCGACCCCTTAGAGGTTCTTGAAAAGGCCCAAAAAGTCTCCAAATCGGGGGACGGATTGGAGTCCAAACGGAAAGAGATAAAGTCATGCAAATTTCAGGTATTGTGGATTTCAGCTGGTTCTGCGGCTTAGGTTGTGTGAACAGTTGATCTGAAGGCCTTTAAGGGCCTTTTAAGGCCTTTAGGGCCCTAAAAATAGAAATTATAAGGCCCCGAAATGGAAATTTCCAACTTAGACCTAGGAAAAAAGTTAGACCTATGTTTGACGTAAAATTTAACGGCGAATCCAATGGTGGCAGTCCTGAGGCTCAAAAACATTATTTAGACCTCATATATGACCCCCTATAGCCCAAACATTTTCAACTTTGAGGTAGAAGAAAAGTTAGGCTAGTATTTTCATGTAATATCTGACAAGCCGAAAAAATATCACGGGACACCCTAAGTGACCCCTTTTTTTTGAGCTAGAAGAAAAGTTAGACCAACATTTGGTCGTATAATTACAAGGAATCTGAAAACCACGTTTCTTTTCTGGCTGGAGACACGCTTTGAGTTTGCGACTGATATTCATATAACCATTTAATCATTACGGCTAACTGACTCTTTCTTTGAGACAACTCGTGATCACGATACTTCAGTTCTGAATGAAACCGCTTGACTTCGTCTGGCTAGCGTATTTTTTGGACATTTGAATAATAGAAATATCTGCCATGTGCATTCTTTTCTAGGGTGGCAACCACCCCAGAAAATACACATAACGAAAAGTTGTTGAACCTCGAGACTTTTCTCAATCGATTTTTCGTCAAATTTTAGTCCTGGTTCAAAAAGTTTGCCAGCTTCTAGTATGACAACATGAAGTGTGGTATCCTGTCCCGATACCCCCCTGACGCTTTTTTGCAAACGAATTGAAGCCCAAACGGTAAGATATAGAGACTTGAAATTTTCATATCAGGTAGATTTTATCACGTTTTGTCCATAGGGCTATGTTAAAATTCGCTTCGACCCCTCTAAGTGCACTTTAAGGCTTTAAAGGCCCTTAAAAATGCCCAAAAAGTATACAAATCGGGGGACGAATTGGAGTCCAGATGGAAAAAGGTAGAGTCATGAAAATTTCAGGTATTGTAGATTTCATCACGTTCTGTGCATTAGGCTATGTGAAAATCTGAAGGCCTTTGAGGGTTTTTAAGGCCTCTAAAAATGACAATTTTCAACTTTGAGCTAGGAGAAAACTTGTACCAATATTTTGACGTAAGGAATACGAATGTGATGGTTTGGAATCCAAACAAGAATTGCGCCCGCTTGGTTAGGTCTCAGGCGGACGCTAGATTTCCACCTGTTCAATTGTACAGCAACTACTATGCGGATAATATAGGATTAACCTGTGCTAATAGCAATTGTGACCGTGTTAAAGATATAAAATATACTGACATGATATCTGTTATAATATCTGTCATGTCGCGGTTATACCCGACGCGGACGTTGCACCTCAAAGAATGCCAGGCCGTTTAATCTCGACAATATCCGTCACAAATTCAGCTTGAGAAATCATAACTATAAGCGGCTACCGTGATATAAATATCGACCGTTAAATAAGACAGAAAAAGCAATTTTATTCAGCTAATAGTTATGTGATAAATGAAATGTCAGCTCTAAAGCGTTAAGGACCTGTTTACAACCAGGACTAAGATGAATTTATCGACGGTGCAGTTATTAGTTATATATAATAAATAAGCAGTTTTTGATAACAATTTCAACTAAATTAGTAACAGCTAATCATTACTCAAGATCTTAAATATTATTATTAAGCGTTGACGTTTTGTCATACGTTCGGCAATACGTTATGCGACGGAAGGCCATTAACTTATTTGCACGCAACACGAACCAAAGGCAAATGAATGATAAAATCGTGCAGACAAAATGGCGCGGAACTCGTACCAGGACTTGCTGCGCGTTGAATTCTGCACATGGGCGCATTTGACCTGAATTTATTTAGTTCATCATGGTTGACTGTTTACTGTTTGCGCGCAATATTTCACTTCACTGAGTGTAGTTGCGTTCGTGCTTGTAAAATCATAGTATCTTGACAGTGAAACATACAAGTTTCCTGCCAACTGTCCGCACATTAAGACAGCTATCATTATCGCCTGTAAACGATGTTTTCTTAGCTTGCTGGCGCGATTGCCGATTTATTTGTAAACTTTTTCGTTCGTTTTCCGCCAAACGACAATTTCGGCGTCCGACGGCTTTTACGTTTATCATTGTAGGTGTTGTTGGTCAGTTGATCCGCGAATGCGGTCCAAGTAGCCACGCGCAATTGCACGGACCAAGAAATTTCTTAAGCAAATAACTTTATGTAGGAGCAAGCTTTCTAGCCTCGAAAGCTGCGTTCACGTGGTTACTATCGTCTTGCGGAGTTTAACACATGATTGCCTTTGTTACACAAGACACCACCAAATTTACCTACCTACCTACCCACCCCAAAATCCGACCGCTTTAAACCATCTACTTTTGCAGAACAACTAACCGAAATTACGTCTGGTACGAGGTTGCGTATTTTGATTCCTCATTCCTCGAGGTTTAATGACAATAAGCGACGGCAAGATACGGGAAATTCAGCGGTCGCCTGACACAATGAAAGCGGCCGCAATTCTTGTTGCCCATATTTTGAACGCATTTACCACTTTTTTTCATAAGTACCTAATTTTGTCACCTGCACAATCCACGCTTAATATGTTTTCTATTGGCTGAGTATACAGGAAGCAACTGTTCTGTGGCTGTAATGGTATTTAAGAACAAATTTATGGCCAAAATAGTTATTTTTCGATTACACCCTTTTATCCACGCCCATTCCTCTGATATCAAATTATGTATATGGATCGAAACTCTGTTTCCATTCTAAATAATTTTGATTTTTCTAAATGCAGTTGAAACAAGAAGCAAATTATACTGATTTTTCCCTGAAATAACAAGGAATGACTTTTCGTCACTTGCATGTCTGTTCGGCAAAAATTGAAAAGGGTCGATTTTAAGTTCTTTTAGGTTTAGGTTGATTGTGAAAATATTTGGGTAGGACTTTATGTCCAAAAAAGGGAACAAACCTTGTCGAAGTTTTTATGATATGTCATAGCCCTGTACTGTAAGCTCTAGCGAGCCTTCTCTTCTGAACTATATAGGGTCATTATATCTTTATTAGCATACTGGTTGATTGCAGATTGTTGTAAACAATCCATAGCAGGATGGACGACTTCTAATAACAGTTTGCAACTTGTCTTGCACACTACATAATTCTATATTAAGGAAGCACCGGGAACATTAATCAAATGAAACTATAGAAGTTTAGAGTTATCTCTCAAGCAATCTGATCTCTATCGAAAGCAAATTGAATAACTGGGCAAAAGGGTCATATGGTTTGATGAGTGTGACAATTGGCATCAATGGCGCCAATGGATCCACTCAATGGAACAAATGGATGTTCCAGGTGCCAATGTCGATGATATCAATTTATAAGCAATTTATCAATTGATATAAATTTATAAAGAATCGTTGCCTCTAATCCTTTAAAGATCATTATGGCTGATTATGGCCCGCAGGCTGCTGTTGAAGAAAAAGTTGTAGAAAAAAAGTTGAAATGGAATCAGATCGACAATAAGCTACCTTGTTAATTACTATCAATAGACTAGATCCCAGATTTTAGAATCTTAGGATACACATTTTGTGGTACAAGTTCAAGTCTGCAATGTCATTAGGAGCTAATACTTGGAAATTGCTTCGAACAGAGTTGTACGAAACGAAAATTTACCTAACAAATAGTATAATTCTAGTGAACGGGCAAATTTGAAACATGAAATTGGCCATAACTTCTGTTGTAGATACCAAATCGCCACAAAACTTTCAAAATAGTTTCAATAGGTGATATTAAACATCATCTGAGATTTTTAGGCGATTCGAGAAAAGTCGATTTTTGTGACAAAATTAGGTACTTTTGTAAAAAGGTGCCCTAATTTTGTCACACTCCATAACTTTACTCATGATTAAGCCAAAAGCTTAAAAATTTTTCTGTACGTTCCTTTTATCAAACAAACATACCAACAACAGTATGGTCAATCTGCACCCACAATTTATGGTTTTATTTAAGATGAAAGTTTTACAAATTCCTTAT
>JH154463.1:280363-292406 GCA_000226015.1 Mnemiopsis leidyi | reverse complement strand
TACTCAGACCTGGGCATCTCCCTCTCCAAACTACTACAAGTTTACCCTATCCCTGCCCGATCCCCGACGGCTCCAAGCTATCCCCCTCTTTCAGTTCTGCGTGACTCTGGTAGCAATAGTTGGTAACTACCGGGGCTCCTGCCGGTTTGACAACACGAAAAGTAAAACTTTCTCCTTCGACCACGACCACTTCCTGCAGTCCCGTCCTGCAAATCTCCAGGAGTGCGTATCCAAACTCCTCCAGTGTCAGCACTTTGACGAGTTCATTCAGGTTAGCACTTAGCATATTATTCTTCTTCTTTTTGGCGCGTCTTCTGGTGTTCGAAAATAACAGCTGAATGTCCACTGTCCAGTTGGAATCTGGGCTACATTTCAACGATTTATAGTGTAAGGAAGTACGTGTGCTGTGTGCTCAGTAAATGGGAGTGGTTAATTTATAGTTTTTTGTATTGTCGTTATGTATTCCGTATAGTTTGGGTTTTTTCTACTCATTTGTGTATCTTCTCATACCACAACTACAAGGATCTGGAATTTAAATTGTTCACCTTTTTTATTGTTATTAGCTCGTCCTGTAGAGCACGGCTCAAATCGGAGGTTGAGTTTAGAGTAGCATTACTGACTACAGTGAGTTATCGTATTTAGTAACCGCCCGTTTATCAAAAAAGTCGCGCTTCGAAATTAAAATTTATGAAGATTTCTTAAGAAGGATTTGTTTACAAGGGTTTGTTCTACTACAAAAAGATAGTTTAACCTAAAAAGCACCTTAAGTTACATTGACTGACTCCGTTACTGAGTTACTGCTCTAACAGTTACATTTCATTTCAGGAAAGGTTACAAATAATCCAGGGCGCTAAACCACGTGATGCTTACGAGGACCTTTCTGTGGACTACTATCAGACTGGATCGCACAAGAACTACCTTAAATCCTGGATAAATGATGAGATATCTGTGAGTGAAGCTGTGCCGTATCACGTACCCTTCAGATCGATTTTCCGGCGTAATTTGATCAGTTCAGATTTATATAATCGCTTACCTCTACATGTTGTTAAATGTTTCTCCTTTTTATAAATTTCATTTCTCGTTTTGTTAGTCTGTTACTGTCCAAGTTTACACAGTATTTATCAGTTAGCTTCTATAGGAGTATAGTTTGGGCCGTGTTTGGAAAAGTTGCCAAGATCGCATACTAACGATTTTTCAAAGTGTAATAACATCTCTCTTATCTTGTTGTACGGTGCATAATGACGCTGACACTTTCCACTTTCAGAAAGAGTGGAATCCTCAAATAGCCATGATCCACAACGGGGCCTACGCCTTCCAAGGGTTCATGTCGGACATAAACAGTGGAACCAGAGTTTCAAGTCCGAAACTCAATTCGGGAAAAGACATGCCGGCTCAAAGGACAGCACCAACGAAGCCCATGCCGTGGCACTTGTACAAAAACACTTTACTGAGCCTTCCCGCCTTTCTGAGAGACAGCTCAGTCCCTCCTCCTACTATTGATGACAAACTGTTCAACTTGATGATAGGAAACCTGGACCACATTAATTCTAACCCCTCTATAAACTCAAACAAGCAAACTGGACAGGTGTGTTATTTTTGGGAGCTCTTCTAGTAGAGGAAAAAGCTCGATCTCATATTTTCTGTATGTTTTCAAATTTCATGGTCGCTCGTCGATTCCACTTTCTCATCCTGATAATTAGCTTTCAAAACCGCTGCAAGCTCTTAAGCACTACCTTCCTCTCTAAACTCTCTAACCCCCTCTTTCTAGCAGGTTGAAATGAGACGGTCCGCTACACTTTCCCCTTAAACCACCGTCTCTAAATCTAACCCCCTCTTCCTATCAGGTTGAAATGAGGCGGTCCACTACACTTTCCCGCCAAACTCCCGTCTCTAAATCTAACCCCCTCTTCCTATCAGGTTGAAATGAGACGGTCTGCTACACTTTCCCGCCAAACTCCCGTCTCTAAATCTAACCCCCTCTTTCTATCAGGTTGAAATGAGACGGTCTGCTACACTTTCCCGCAAAACTACCGTCTCTAAATCTAACCCCCTCTTCCTATCAGGTTGAAATGAGACGGTCTGCTACACTTTCCCGCCAAACTCCCGTCTCGTCCCGGGCAGTCCCTCCTCGTCCCGTATCTCACCATGGGGGCTCCCAGTCCCTCCCCAGAAACCTCCCCTCTCCTCCGGCACCTCCTCACAACGCCAACAACTCACACAAAGAGGTTAATGTTGGTCTCCTCATTTCACTTGACGATGATAAATAGACTGTCATGATTGGCGTTATGTAGCGCGATATAGCTCGATATAGCTCTCTGTGTATCGGGTTGCGGTACGGCAGTGAATGACAATTCGTTGATCTTGCAGATATTATTGAAAGAGAACAGTTTGTTAAAGTTGGCCGTTGTAAATTCATGATGAAGAGATTGCAATGAATGGGGACTGGGAAACAGAAAGTTTGTCAGTATGTTAGAAAATTGTGACAGTTGATTGTTGAACATAAAGCTAGAATTCGACGTTAAGAAGTCCCAATCCAATTAGTTTTTTTTGGTATTAATTGGGACATCGGAAGGCAACTGCTACCAGCCATTGCCAATAATCATTTGACTTGTTCAAATAGGTGTCTCCATGGAAGTATGTAATTTCGTTCCATAATTGTTTCGCTGTGATATGAATTTTGATTCTAAATATGATAATCACTATTCAGGACAATCAATAGAAAATATCATTGCAGTTGCAGTGTTGGCATGAGATTGAGAATGTTTTAGTTTTAAGTTTTTCTGAGTTTTATCTTGATAGGATTTCGCTTAACGTTGTTATTTTTAAATCTGGTGGTTATATGTTAGATTGTTAGGGCCCGGTTAGGGGTCATTACCAAATAACCCGAACCGTATTATTAACAATAATTACGCTTTTTCTGAAACTCTAGTGCTTGAATTTGAAGGTAATGGAGTTATTATCCATTATCACATCATCCATTGTCACATGTTTTTGCCATGATTTCCTTTTACATTCACTTAAAGTTAAATGGATTAACTATTGAGTTCATCCATATGGTGCTAAGCGTTTCCTTTTATTCGGTACAATTGAAAACTGAAAACTAATATTTGTCGACTTTATAACTACATGCTGTACGAGGAACATGAAAACACAAAAGCCTTTCGACACCGACTTGTCTAACTTTGCTGCCTATAAAGATGTTTATCAAATTTCCAATTTCTTTCTAATTTCATTCGTTGTTCGCTTCAGAGTCTGATTCACTTTGAGAATCTTAACCTCTGCAAGGCTCATGCAACGAGTGAAATCATGTTCAGTGTTAAAAATTTGAGTCAACTTTATTAATATTTGTAAATGTTTCATTTTAGATTTTATATGCGTGTTTATGACGTCTGATTACTTTTGGCTTTGTTCATTGTTCGAATTGTTCACATCTATAGCAAAACTAATACTGTATCGTTTCATTTTCCCAAACTGACAAAAAACAGAAAACCTATTAACCTCGTCTGACTTTGCCAGACCCTCTGCCTCATCTGCAGCGAATAGAGAATAAAACGTCTGGAGGGCTTCTCAACTACTAACCTAGCTGTGCTGCTGTGCAGTGTGCCTGTTAAACTTAATGTTATATGCGATGAGTGGCCTGTAACAATCACTAATTAAATTAGATAATTAATTAATGGGCGATGCTAAATGCGCGTCTATACTTATAGAACTTCGCCCGTCAAGAAATGCTTACCGGTCGCTGCGCGGCTCTCTCTACGTTTCCCTCCGATCGGTCGCGGTCCCCAGGTAAAGAAATGCGTGAATGTTCACCTTGTCGAGGTGTTACCCGACTCGCGGCTTGCACCTTCAAGCTTGCCATGCTGCTCTCATTACCGGGCGCTGCGTGGCTCTTTCTACATCATACATTTTCCTTGTCAGACGTTGCCTGACCTGCTGCCGCGAAGCGCGCGGCGCGGCAGCGAAGCGCGCGGCGCGGCAGCGAAGCTGCCGCCCTGTAGGGGCCGCAACGCAAGGCAACATTTTTCTCCGATCGGAGCAACATCAACGGGCGATGCGCGTCTACAATTTCTTCAAAATTCGCAAGGCCAGAAATGCGTGATAGCGCGTGATGGCCGCGACAGTAGGTTATCAACCTACAAGAGCAACAAAGACTGAAGTCCCCAGGCAATGCTCTCATGGCGTTAAAAAGTTAGACGGATATCATCTCGTCAATGTTCACCTAACCAGGTGCTAATGCCGCGCGCGCAAAAGGGCTCTGGTTAGAGTAACGTGAATGCGTGATATAAATAATAAATAATGTTATCCATTATCAGTAGGTTATTGTTGTCTCACCTTGTGACCCTTTCTTTTTTCACTTTGTGACCCTTTTCAATTCCGGGGGCGTGGCCGCGCGCTTTGCGGCAGCAGGGCTTTGTCGAGATTATATCCGTCTAACGTTCAGCTTTAGCTGCGTGAGTCGGGTATCACCGCGACAAGCAGGGCTAGGTTGTTTCACGTTGTGACTTTGACGAGATGATGTCCGTCTAACGTTCTAACAAAACGTTAAAACTCTGCTGCTCTCCTCGCCAGGAGAGCAGCAAACTGCGAGCTCCGCTCGCGGGTCGGGTTTGTTACACGTTGCATAGCCCCGCTGCCGCGAAGCGGCAGCAGGGCTAAGCAACGTGTAGCAAACTCATGCAGCTAAAGTTTACGAGATTATACCCGTCTATTGACGAGATGATATCCGTCTAACGCCAGGAGAGCAGCAAACTGCGAGCCGCGCGCGGGTCGGGTAACACCTCGACAAGCACCTGTAGGTTGTTGACGAGATGATATCCGCCTAAGTTGCATAGCCTCCGGCGCGCGCGAAAGTCGAAACGTCTCGTCAGAAGAGCAGCAAGCTGTGAGCCACGCGAGAGTTGGGTAACACCTCGACAAGTTGAAGTAGGTTGATAATCTACTGTCGCGGCCAGGCCTTGTAGGTTGATAACCTACTGTCGCGGCCATCACGCGCTGTCACGCATTTCCAATTTCTGGCCTGGCGACATGATTTCGAAGAAATTCTAGTGTCTAGACGCGCATCGCCCGTTGAGGCCAGGCCAGGCGCTCTCAATCTCATTTATTTCTGGCCTGGCGAAAAAAGATACGCGCAGACGCCCAGATAATAAATGATCTGACTAGACGTAGCAAATACTTCCTGTCTTATACGTTTAAACTTAAAGGGAGCATTGTTGACGAGTCGTTAACAACTATCTGGCTAACATTTAATATTGTTGGCCGAAATTATCTTTGCTCGTCAGTGGACGCGCAATGTGCACATGATGGCCACCGAAATTGTGCTAAAGCCTCTAGCCCTTACTCTAAGTTTAACTTGTCCTTTTTATCTATGCCATCTTTCCTGAACTAATTTAGTCAATAAAACACCGAATATAAACTTCACATAACGAATTGATAGACAAAGTTAATTATCGAGCCAAGGTATTATTATAAAATTTTGATCAACACACTCGCACAGAACATTAAAACAAACAAATTTAATATTCTAACCAAGTAATCAATTAATTAATCCAATTAGACTAATTAATCAAGCTTGTAACAAAGCCCCAGGTTTGTCTTTAGTTACCACCTTTAAACAAAAGGGCAAACGGGACACGGCAAGTCCCACTGACGAAAACGTGTCAATACAGGTCTATACGAGTAATTAATAAGCAATTCATAGCATCTTATCATGGTAAGTTGTCGACGATTAGAAAATCGATAGGAAGGTTACACCCCAATCTCATAAGAGAGATGTATGTTTGATGAGGCCAAGTTAAAGTTAAGCTTACATCTACTAAAAACCCATGATTAACATACATAATATTCGTCAAGAATGAAAACAAATCATTAATATATGGCGTAGTATAATGTTTCTGAATATTACTGATTTTAAATTCATTTTATAGGGGCGGCTCTCTATACAACTTTTCACAAAATTAGGAGTATGATATATTACACTCAACTCTGGCAAGTTAAGACAAAAATAAAATTGGTGACTCGGTAATATTGTTGGTATCAAGGCGAAATACTTGCTTAAAATACTTCAACACTTTACGGCAATAAAAAAGGAGCTTACAACAATTACGAACTAATCAGGGGTAACATTAAGGGGGCCCCGGGGACGAAGTTGCCTCGACACAAAATTCAGACACTTCTTCTAGAGAATATCAAGCTTGCCTTATCTCAAAAAATTGTAGTGCTAGTTCGACTTGGCAGCACATGCGTGATTGCACCGGGGGCAATTTGGGCACAACGAAATTTTAAGGCCAGTCGTGTTCAAGATCCAATGTAGGGACAAACCGCATCCCCTTCACCACCCTTAAAAGCAAGGGAGGAACATTTGGTAATTATCCAACTAAACATGACTCGTACTGTTAATAAGAAACTCTAAAGGACCGATAATGGAGAGGGTGCTCTTATTACGTAACAGCAATTCTCTACAAAATGTTTTTCCAAGAGTCGCGTTACCATGGTCACGTGACATTACGTGACGTAGTCACGTGACTGCATCCTCAACCAGTGAGGGTAACTCTCCTCTATCTGTCTCCTAGCAACATCCCGGACCGCTCTGCACCGGTTTCGACTGATCATTAATTGTGACGGTATTCTGACCAGTAGATGCACTGACTGGTGGTCCGACCCTGAAACAGAGATGACGTTCAGAAGGTTTCCTTTTGGAGTTGATTGTTCAATAAAACCAGTCACCAGTAATTGTTTATCTATAACACTAGTCTAGAATGAACTGGAGGGGATAAATTTTATTCAAATTGTTCATTTTGACCGTAACCATCTCATGTAAGATTGGCTTTGGCATCCATGGCATTATTCAAAAATGCAACTCAAGTTAGAAAACAAAATGAATATGAATTAAAAAGTTGGAGATTGAACCTGTTTTTTATTTCAGATGCCATCGTGAGGAAGGCGCTCTCCACGTTGGTGGCGTCTTTTGCTGAAGTTTCTAAAAACGGAATCTCAAGCTGGTCCGCGTATTCCTGCAAATATTGCAATTGTATGCAGTGGCGTAAAATGTAGCTGAAGCCAATATGGCGCCCCTCGGTGGTAAAAAGGCGTCCCTGGTAGAAGGGCTTACTGGGAGCTATTTGTGAAAATATGGGCAAAAAATCTCAAAAATTAGTGAAGTTAGGGGTCGTTCACATATGACGTCATCACCTCGAGGGGGAGCTGGAGGGGGTTTCCAAATGATGACGATTGATGACGAGGGGGGGGGGTTTGGCCAATGATGATGTCATCAACAATTTTTTGGAATTTTTTGATTTATTTTGAAAGTTTTAATCAGAATTTTACAAAATCAGAGTAAAAATTATCAAGTTAAAATTCTGATTCAGAAATCTGGTGAAATACAGTGTTTTCACTGACTTAGTAAAAAAAATTAAAAATTACTGCAAATAAAACCAAAAATCAAAGTTTTTTACATGAAGTAGGGGGGGGGGGGGTTCCGACTGTGTCATTCACGTACCTTGGCTGTAGTGTAATCGACAACTTTCTTGGGTGTAAGATCGCATTTGTTGCCGACAAGCAGCTTATTGACGCCATCACATGCGTATCTGTCGATCTCCTGTAGCCACTGTTTTACGTTGTTAAACGTCTCCTGGAGAAATGGATATTGAGCAATCAGAAGATGAATGAGGAATCCTAATTCAATTAAACTATTCTAAACTGACTTAGCAGCTGGCCACTAAATATAAATTGACAGGTGATTCCGTCTTCCGAATTCCGATCGACATTATCGCACAACTGAACTGCATGACTGGTGTACTCTAGCTGGCTATCGGTTGCGCGCGTTTCCAAAATTACGTACGCATTGTGAACGCCTCTTGGGCAGCACTTTGTATAGAAAATCGTCCATTTTCTGCTAGTAGCGCAGCTAATATTGCGTATATGTCCCGCTCACGCGACGTTTTAGCTACACTTACAGCTACTTCCGGGACCAGGACCGGCACAGTTGACAGTCAATTAGTTGGGTCAGCTACAGGCAGGTGAATTACATGCAGAACTGACTATTTAAAGTGTTTTTTACGGACGACTGGCTCAACAATCGAAGTAAATCTAAATGTGGGTTTTCAAAAGGTACAGTCAATTATCATACAGGAAAACTAAGACAGACGGATCATAGACGGATAAGAACATCCTTTATTCAACAATCATGGTACTCATTGGAAAAACTAGATCTTATTTATCTACCTAGTCAAGAAGTATAGCAAACATTTCATCAAATCTTCTGCGTGCTTTAAAACAGTTTCATTGGGTGCGTGTACTACGTTCTGTTTCACAGTTTTCAGTATAACACGTACGCAGTAGTCAGAACGCACGAAAATGACATTTACTTTCACCACAAGGTTGACCGAGACTTGTACTGTACACCGCATAGGACGTCTCGATAAAAAGTATACTTAGAGACAAATTAATAATAAGGCAGTAAGAACTAACAACACGTTTAACACTTGAACTAAAGAGACAGCACGTTAAAATTCAGAAAATTACACCGCTTTGTGTCACTGTTTTTCAGTGTGGCGATACCAACCATAGATTTTATGTCATTTCATACTTTCAATTGGAAAAATCTGCTATAGAGTTAACTGGAGACCTCTAAGCAAGGCTTGGAGTGGGCTTGGCACCATGTTTAAGAACTTTCCAGCAGTAAATTGCTTCAATTGCTTATTTAATTCTCATAAACATGTATTTTAGGACGTCCTCAAAAGTCTATGTAAATTACTCAAAAGGTGTCTGTCTCATCTGACTCAGGGCGAAATCTTAAAGTTTAACGGAAACAGGGGACCGATTTGCAAAGTTACGAAGAATAGGATAGCGTTCAAGAATGCCCTTCTTTAGATCAATTATGCTACACCGCAGAGAGAACAGAGGCCAATTTGAAGTCGAAATGAGTGCAGATTGTCGCTCAAAATCTGTGACCAATTCTTTACAAAGAATTTCGGGAAATACTGCATGTTTAAGTAGGGAGGCGATAATAATTGACACAAAGCGGCACTGCAGATCATAAACACAAATTGTGTTATAGCAAAAACTTGAAAAGCTGTTGGAACACTTCAGAGCACTTATTAAAGAGGGAGGGGCTAAAGTTACTGTTTCATGTTGTTCTTTAAACTTTCGTTTAGTTGCCAGTGTTCCACTGCTTCCATGAAATCGTTTTGTTACACACTCGTATTTTGAATTCATTCAAAGTTATTTAGAGGACATCTATTTGGAGAGCTAGAAGTGGTATGTAAAAATTACAGTAACACAAGCTGAAAATCAATAGCAGAGGACGTATAGCTATAGACTGACGTAGTACAGGGACACGTAGTAATTCGGTCATTTCACGAGCGCTAAGTGTAATATGAGAGCGGCTGTACAGTTTCAGTAGAGTGATCTAATACACATACCGTGTAAGCTGCAGTGGCAGTGGTATGTTTAGTAGGTACATTAGGTAGCTCACAGTCATGTAGAACTACAGGTGTAATGATAGACGTGCACGATTACATGTTAGCATGATGTGAAGTATGTTAAACATAATGACACGTGTAGCAATAGTCCTATTTTTAGCACTGCCTCACTGAAACAATATTTAGGAGGAGGTCGCTTGAAATCTGCTTGCCTAAGGTAATTTCGTAAACGTGAAGAATGCGCGATTTTCAAAGCCAGTAAATCAAAACGTTCATTCGATCGTCATGATAAAAATAGATTTACATTCCTTACACAACATTCCAGTTCACAGTAAAAAGAGTCATCTCAAATTACAGAGAGTTCAATTTGAACTGTTATGCTGATAAGTTCCTTTGACAGATAAGACCGCCCGACAGTTGAAATCTCAGGCAAGCCTGCTAGTTATTCTTACTGGTTTACTTACAAGCACGGTAAGTTAGCACTTTTGATTGACTTACGTTTTGATTGACCAATCTATTGATATTTATGTCAATGTTAGAGGCTCTTCAACTTAAAAAACTTACATGAGAGACGATGAATACAAAAAATTGACATCATACGATGCGTAGTGGGAATTGGGATTTAGCAAGAAAATTAAAATCAACACAATGAAATTAACGTAATAATTGTAAACATGATACAAAATAATTGTAAACATGATACAAAATCAAATTGTTGAGTTGTTGACAGGTCATTGTATTAGTCAAGTCCTTAACAGGTCATTATATTAGTCAAATGATGCAATCGGAATATTCACCGAAGGTTGTTCAATTTGTGATTAAAAACTAAATCAGCGAATTTTTCTGAAAAGCTAGACATCATAATCGGGAAATATTGTAATTTCGATCTTTGGACTCCGATAGAATACGCTCAATGCGGCTCATTTTACACATTCACATTTCACAAGGTGAACAAATCTAGAAAAACTCTGACATACCTTATCGGTGACGTCATATACGATGATAATGCCGTGAGCGCCTCTGTAGTAAGAGGAAGTGATAGTTCTGAACCGCTCTTGACCTGCCGTGTCCCAGATCTGCAACTTTATCGTCTTTCCGTCCTGCTCTATCGTCCTTATTTTCTGGTTAATTTAAGTTTGTAAAGAATTTAAATGGACTTTATTTTTGGGAAGCTGAAGTAGTCGCCGGTGTAGTATATTATTATATCACGTGATTGGCGATCTTCACAGTTAATTAAATATAACGTTCTTAGATTAATCAATCTAAAAATAAAATATTGTCTAAAATGAAGAAATTGGACAGGCAATCCTTGCATCTCAAGTAGGCAGTTAGAAAGCCAACTAATGACTTTGTTAGCTAATGGGCAATGTTTTCTTGCAATACTCACAAAATCAACTCCGATGGTACTGATATAACTTTCTGTGTAGGTATCGTCCTGAAAATATTTGGAAATATTTAACTTGTTAAGATCGCTTTCTCAGGACAATAATGTTCAGCTTAGTAAAAAGTAAAAAATACGGGACAAAATGTCCTCTACTGATAGCCCAGAAGTAGGCCCTGAATATGAACATTAATCGGAGGTGGGTGTTCTCAACACTTTTTTACAATTTTAGCAACAACCTTCAATTGATTCAATTTTGCAACAAAACTTTGCAAAGAATAGCCACGTGTCAATACATTGATCGTAAAATGAAAATAGATCTTCTGAACGTGCTGATTGCTCCATTAATGCTCTTTTTCTGCAACCATCAGAGATAAATTATACATCTTTATTAAATGTAACATTGATAACCAGTACTCTGGTGACCAGTTTGTAATCAAGTACCTTATTTAAAGCTTTTCTACACACGCCTGAACACGTACAACGTGTAATACAACGTGGTGACCAGTGACCACCATATTGTAACACTTAGTCATACGGATAGGCGGATAAACTACATCAACGTTGTTTTCAACTATATAGTATCAGGGCGATAGTTTCCAGAATCAAAAAGAAGTTAAACCATCTTGCCTTTTTCTGAACCCTTTAAAATCTGCTTGTTTGGCGAGAAACCTTTACTTGTTAGCAGCCTAGTAAACTGCGTTCATAGAACGTTCATAGAACGTTCTAGAACGTTCTATCCATCAGACTGAGAGGCAGACTGAGAGACAGACGGAAAGACAACAGATAAGTCAGACAGTAAAAAATAAACGGCTCGGTTTGTGTCGTGTTTACTGTTTATGTTACCCTAAAAATGTGGCGTTTTCAAAATGCAAACCTTGTTAATCTTTATCGATCAATGACACATTATCCACAGCACTTCTGGATTTCGACTTTTAAATTATTGAGATGCTTATCACGAAATAATACATTAGTTTGAGATTCAAACTCAGAGAATGGCCATTAAATGAGGTAGCTGAGCGCTGTTCCGAGGCTGACTATAGGAACCTAGTCACCTTTTAACAGGAATACACTAACAGGCACACACACATCCACGCACACACACACACACACACACACACACACACACACACACACACACACACACACACACACACACACACACACACACACACACACACACACACACACACACACACACACACACACACACACACACACACACACACACACACACACACTA
>JH154463.1:263331-273722 GCA_000226015.1 Mnemiopsis leidyi | reverse complement strand
TTCGAAGAAATTCTAGACGCGCATCGCCCGTTNAGGTTTCATTTGTTAACTTTTGTCATCCTTGAAGTATCTATGTACTAAACTGTGACCCTCACCTTTACAAGTGTCACTTATGAGGATAAACTGTTGGATCATTTTTTATAGAAAATGCAAAATTTCCCCTAATTTGCCCTCATTTTGACCACATTTTGTAAGAAGGTCAAAAATTGACTAATGCACAGACATCGGGCACATTGGAATCAACTATTGACAACAAAAAAATTTCCAATTACCCTCACACTCTTCTCCAGGTTGCCATCTACGCGTGCGCGCGCGCCGCGCGCTGTTACAAGACAAAATGTCGGCCTGGAGTAAGAGTGAGGGTAACTTTGATTTTGAATTCAGTGATTCTTGACCTCAAAACCACCACAGAATTTATAAATGATATTGGGAATCTCTATCTCTTTTACTTTTGGACTTATTGAGGGTAACCTTGAGAATTTCTATGTCTCTGTCACAACCAAAACCACCAAATTTACCCTCATTTTGGCCTATATCTCGTAAACGCAAGGTCCAATCTGCTTGAGCTTGGTCACATTTTGAAGAACTCATTGAGACTGAGCCCCTGAAAGCATCATAAAAGCACAAATTCATTATCCTGATTTTATAAAACCCAAAAACCTCCAAAATAAGGATATTCTCGATTAAGCTGCTATTGCTGGTATATATATAATAAAAAATTACGTTCAATACATAATGGTCCCTATATAAAAAATGGGTTTATCCTGAAAATGAAAATTCGTATTAAACTGGAATAAAAAGAATTTTTTGTCTGTTTTAAAAGCTAGTTAGAAATCTTAAAAGTCCTTAAAAACTACAATAAAGTGGTTTTGACATTCAATTGTCAAGAAACCATGTAATAGCGTATTGAAAACCCATGGGATATCATATCCCTGTAAAGATACACATGAGGTAACCATTCATTTGTGCTGATCTGAAATCAAATTAAGATCTCAGATCTAAGTCTTCCACATTGATTGGTCTCTGATAAAATCAACCTCTATGACCCCGAATTGCAATGAGGCTAGTTTTTAGTAGCTATTTTAGTAAACTATACAAGTGTTTATGAATAATCTTCTCATAAATCCTGATCCTACTTAATATTGAGAGTGCCGAGACAGGACGGTAGTTTCCAATCAACTCTTAATTATCTTTCTTGTAAATTGGTATAATTTTTCTAGTTTAAGGACTGATGGAAATGTTCCATTGAACAGTCAGGCGTTTAAAAAACGCTACCAGTGCTGGACTAAAAATATTAGATAGCTGTTTTATGGCCCTGATGGTAAAGTCATTAGCTTTTTCGTTTTCTAAATTTGAAATAATTTCAGAGATCTTAACTTGGTCACATTCATAAAGGAAGAATGTTCGCTGGTTCCATGAGGCATAAATCTAGAAATGAAGGGAGTGGTTCTATATGAATACCATTATTTTGTCAGACGTTGCCTGACCTGCTGCCGCGAAGCGGCAGCCCCCGCGCGCGAATTGAAAATGGGCTGCAACGCAAAGCAACCATTATTTATTTGCCTGAGGACCTCAGGCTAATTTTTGCTTTGCAACGCCTGGTAACCTTGGCTGGGGACCTCAGGCTAATTGTTGCGGAGGCTAATTGTAGCGGAGGGAAACGTAAAGAGAGCCGCGCAACGCCCGGTAATTGTTTTTATGAAATATTTCATTTGAATGTATAAATTGGCATAAAATTGAATAATTTTTAACTTCAATAATTCGTTTAACTCAACTACAACAACAGATTAGTTGATAAAACTAGTCCCACATGCCCAGCATGTGAGGAAAAAGTTGTACGGCAGCGCGCACCCTCCTGTCATTTTATTCGCTTCGAATGAGGGTCGGACAAAGTCAGACAAAGAAAAAGAAACCGTTACCATCAGAACTTGAGAAAACATATTTGAAAGAGCAGATGTGAGCCTAGACACTAGACTGTTAACAAAGATCTCATTATTATAGTATCTCATTATTATATATAGTACCCTGGCGTTTGCAGAGGCAACTCTCCTTAAAAGATAACCTCTGGTGTCTCGGCATAACAACAACAACAACAACTGCACTGGTAGTGCGGTACCACAGGAGGGATTAAACAAAACAATTTTTAAACAACTTTCAATTGAAATCAATCTATGATACTCACAATTTACACCCAAATTTATTCAATACTAGACACACTAAACTAGTAAGGGGATACAACACATATTGAACAAGATAATAACAGGAAAGTGGTGGAAGCACTTGATGGTCACCTCCCGAGAAAGTGTTTTTTGAATTAAGAAAGCAAAAAGTTTGGGTAAAAACGTGAATTTAATTATAAATTTCGATGACATGCCAAGAGGCTAATGTATAAAAGCGAAAAAAGCTAGTGAACGCCACCAAACAGCGGCACAACGATGCCCTGGCAGCCCCTGCTACTCCGGGGGCACCATCACAAGGTTGTCGCGGTGATACCCGACTCGCGCAGCTATCGTTTCGTTAGAATGGTAGGCGGATATAATCTCGTCAATCATAAGGGGGCGTCAAATCGTCATAAAAATATGGGACAATTTTACAAGATTAACTGCGTGACTAGTATAATCGCGTGGTTTGTCGAATAACTGTACTATTTATTTAGATTTTTCGGCCATATTTTTACAAATTGCTCTCGGTAAGCTCTTATACCAGAGGCGCTACTTGGGGGCTCCTTTTTACTGCTGAGGGGCACCTTATTGGCTAAACCTACAATGTTATGCCACTGCATGAAAACTTGTTTAACTTGCCACCAGATGCTTCTGAGGGTTAAAGAGAACTTCTGTAAAATCTACACTTGCTTGTTATGTGTTTAAGATGTTGCACTCTAAGTCGTTTGAAACAAATTTGATAAATAGTGGACTATGCTGAGAGACGTCTATATTCATACACTTACAAATTTATAATTAAGGAAAAATTAAATATCAGCAAGGTTCATCTTCAATGTATTTAAGAATGGGCTATACGTGGAGATATTTGGGTTTGCAACCAAAAGGTGAGCTCTCATTTTGACGAGATTATATCCGTCTACCGTTCTAATGAAACGGTCAGCTATGAGCTGCGAGAGTCGGGTATCACCGCGACAACCCTCATTCAGTTGAAGAGATAATATCTGTATATTGTTCTAAAGAGCAGCAAAGCTGCAAGCAGCGTGCGATTTAGGTAACACCTCGAAAATCATTCAGCACCATCAGGAAAATTACAAACTGTCTTTTGTGCTAAAGGAGGGCCCCCAGAAGTGCTATATAGGTATTTATCTGTCACTGCACCCTCTTCAGAGAACAATAATCAAAGGTTTAACGGTTAGAAGAAAAGAATTCTTCTTTCAAGCTGATATCGAACTCAATGAATTGAACTCAGGATAGACTTAAGTATGACAAACCATATTCTTTAATGAGTCCTGATGTACCTGAGAACTTAGCTGTACTGGTGCTTAGGTAGATCATTCTAGGCCTAGGTTGTCACTATGTCTTGACAAGATTATATCCGTCTTTGAGCTGTGAGAGTCCGGTATCACAGCGACAAACTATGTCAAGTCTAGCCCCATCTGCAGTTATTGTGTACCTTAAGTTTCTACTTTGACATCAATGGCTGACGCCCTGCTTCTGAAAATTGTGCACCAGAATGTTGTGTCCCAGAGATTTCGCCCCAGTGACGCTATTCTCCACAACAAAAATCTTTGTCGAGGTTAGGGTTAGGGTCGCTGGAGCAAATCTTTGGGGCAAAATGTTCTAGGGCATTGTTCTGGGGCAGGACCACGGGAATCCAAGTCTAAGCTCAGCTTTTTTTTGACTGATGAGTATTCTATCAAGTTAACTTGGGTCTTGATTCTGGTTGAATATCAAGATCTTTCAGTTGTTTTGTGATCCTTCTTGAAACCTTTAGTGAATGCAGAGCAGGCTATCTGTACTGACCACAAAACTCTCACTTACACATTCTGGCTATCTTTACTACTTATTGAAAATCCAGACTGTTCTGTTTTGCCCCTGAAATGGATATTTTACTATTTAACCAGGAGCAAAGCCCAAAGTTTTTTGACTCATCTTAAATTTTATTACTGACCAGAATGTTACTGAAAAGTGCTCTGTTTCTGACTTGTGTTGGTCTTCTGGTTGATGTTAATGGTGAAAATGTTGTAGAAAAGGAAAAACGGCATTTTGAACAGGGTCACTCAGCAGGTTGGTAATTGGTATTGTCATAATGATGAAAATCTATTAAAATTGGCTACATTGAGCATTTTATCATCAAATATAATTTATTAAAGGTTATTCAACTAGTGCTTAAAATTCCAATTAAACATTTATTACAGCCTAAAAACATTTCTCCCAATAAAAAGGCTAATCTAAAAGTTAAGTATTGATCAGAAGCTAACAATCTTTTCTAATGGTAACACTTATCAAAAATAACAATTAAATAGACTATATATTGACTTCCCCAGTCTATGTAGCTTCATATAATTACGAAACAACTAGTAGCACAGAGAGCCCACACTAGTAAGCTGTGGTTATCAATGCATGTAAGATTACAGATTTATTACCATATTCATTATATTAACCATACTATAATCAAATGAGATTCAAATGAGCTTAAATGTGGCTCCAATTTCAAGGTGAAGAACTTTTCATTATTTCAATATCTGCAATTATAAAATATTGTGAGGTACCCAAGATTTATAAGAGGATAGTCATAAACCTGAAAGAACATTTAATCTTATGATATTTCAAGCTTTTTGTCATAGGCAAAGTTGCATTGGAAGAATTAAACAAACAACTTAAATACAACTTGAACAACTTAAAACTATCATCACTCTATATCGTATTTAAAAAAACCGTATTTTACTATAAAGTATCATTTCAGATGTAGACCACGAGGCTTTTCTAGGAAAGGACCATGCTCACGACTATGATGATTTGAGTGCTGATGAAAGCAAGGCAAAACTAGCAGAATTATTGCCCAAGTAAGATTGCCAATTTGTTTGGTATTTTTAACTGGTTGTGGAATTATGTACTAATTATCTACATAATTATTTACATAACATATCAAGAACTTGAAGTTTTAACCATGCTACGTGAAGGTAAATGTAAGGTTAAACACTCTCATACTGATACACATGAACTTATGTGATACCGCTACTTGTTAGTTGTTCACTACAGCTTCCTTTTTCATGGAAAACCAATTATTGTTCAGGGTAGATGCTGATGGAGATGGCGATATTGATGAGGACGAATTACAGAAGTGGATTAAAGTGCAGATTATGGATTATGTGCAGCGAGATGCTCAACAGGTATTGATTCAACTTTCTTCCTTGGAATATGTCATAATCTTCAAATCTAGTTTTGGATGTTTCGTTTGCCAGTTTTTTAATTGTAAGCCACTCAGCAAAGGGATGAACTGTTTTTTCTAAGATTAATTAAGATACCCTTATAGACAATATTACTCTAGGCTATGCCAAATGAGGACACCGACAAAGATGGGCAGGTGTCATGGGAAGAATATGTCATAAATACTTTCGGGGAGCAATATCTCTCGATGACTGATGACGATGATGATGACGATGACGATGATGATGATGATGACAACGATGATGATGACGGTGACGGAAAGTCCTATGCCAAGTTAGTAATGAAGCTTATGTAGATACAATGATGTGACCTGTTACCAATCTCATGGCAAAATTATTGATATTGGCGGCCAATAATTCCACCATAAAGACAATCGTGCTGCCCTATTTTAGGTAAAAGTGTAAAATAGCCGTTTGCTGACTATCGTTCAGCACCATGATATTGAAACAGTATCTTATAGCCGGCTTATAACCATTTTTGGTACCAAAACGGCTTATAGCCGGCTTATAACCGTCACTCAACAACAGATGTAAGTGCATAGGTGCAAAAAAGTTTTACTGGTAGGACGATTTCAAAAATTACGGCTAGAAGTATTTTTCGGTTGGAATCGAATTTTTGCGGCCATCATTTTTTTGACCAAAACATCAGTTTCTAGCCGAAAAAATGACATCGATATGTAATCTGAAACATCAGTTTTAACCCAAACATCATTTTCTGATCGAAACATCAGTTTCTTACAGAAAAATTGCATCAGTTTCTACTTTTCTAGACGAAGAATTTGTCTAGAAAATTTGTCAGAAAAATTTCGGTTAGAACAATTTTTTCATTAAAGTAGGAATCCTACCGCTTTACAACTTTTTTGCAGTAGCGTGTAAGTGGCTACTAACCGGCTATAAGCCGGCTTATAGCCGGTTAGTAGGCGGCTTATAGCCGGTCGGTGATCTACCCAATAGCCTAAAAAAAGAATTCCGTAATCTAACTGTTGTATTAAGATAAAGAGCCAAATAAATGTATGATGTATAATGTGTAAATGTATAAATATATAATGTATAAATGTATTATGTATAACTTTATAATCTTCCTCAGATACGTTAAGCGAGACAAAGTAAGGTTCGATCTTGCAGATGTTGACGATGACTCCATCCTTAACTTTGAGGAATTCACTGCGTTCCTTCACCCCGAAGAATTTGAACACATGGCAGGTAATGTTTGTTACGTTTATTTATTGTTTTGGCTGAACGCCAGTAACTTGTTTAACCTTGTAAGATATGTATGTCAAGGAATGCAGGAAGAGAATTGTTAGAAGATTGTGAGAATCGTTAAAACTTCAATTAAAGTAGTACCGCGGACGAAGCGTATATAATACTATATAATCTAATCAGTGGCAGTCTGCGAAGGATGTATAATTATGAATATCTCATAAATTCTATATTATAACACAGTGTACTGACATAATAAAGCATTTTTGTCGCACGACATTTCTTTTATAAATAATAACTCATCTTCATACCTATTCTATTAGTATTATAGTATTATTATTCACCTCACCTGGAAAAAAGTTTATGGTACAGTATAAATTTATTTTTCTTATATTACAATTTTTATTGACGTGTTCTTCTATAATTTTTTGAACTTAAGCTTACTAAGAATAAAGTAAATTTAACTATTTCTCTCGTTATTTCTTTTTGCTAAGGGCCCATATTTTGCGAGTGTGGCTTGCCGCACATCTTATCGTGTTTTGGTGTCCCGTCATATTTTACAGTGGGAAGCATTTTGATTCGAAAAAGTTTGTACGTTACATTGCTGTTCTGTAAAATTTGAAAAGTTTTCGATAAAAAAAAACACAACGATGAAAAGTCATATTAATCCACAGTTTTCATTAATCTATCTATCATAGTTCTCATAAAATTAAAAGGTCTCGTTAGGGAATTAAATTAAGTTAACATGAAAAGGTCCGCATATTGAGGGATGCTCTGTGCCAGTTTCCTGCGGTAACACTGGACCAAGGTAAACTAAGTAAGTAAATCACATAACAGCGGATTTACACAGCAGAATATCTGATTCTTAATAATGTAATGACTAAGCGATTGTATCTCTCGGTCTTGTGTTTTGATATTTTTCATGGGAGTTTCCAACAAGTAACATCTTCCAGTCAAGAAATTACTTTAAAATTACACATTATGATTATGTTAAATGGTAATTTCACGATATCGAATCTCAAAAGACAGAAACAAGATGTATTAAAAGGAGGTTTGAGATATACAGAGCTAGAGCGATATTAACATATTTGTATAATTCCCTACACGCATGTCAGATTTAGTAGTGTGCGTCATCTAAGTGGTAAAGTGGCTATTGTAAAGTCAGCAAGATCGACCTTTATGTGCGTTACACTCTACACTGTGCAACCTTTAGTGAGTTAGTGAGCAGAGATATACTCAGTGTTATTCAATAGAAGTCAGGTTAATGAAGGAACCTGGGATTGTTGGTGAGGAGAAGAAGTGACATTAATCTGTCAGGAAGTGTTGTAATGATGAAAAAGATAAAGATCCACCTGTCATTTGTAATGAGATGACGTCACACCTTCGTGATACTTTGATATTACGTTGTATTCAAGCGATGGAATGAGGAGACATATTGAGTATTGTAAGCGATTTATGAGATAACGTTTTTAAGTAATGTGGTAATGGTCCAAGACATAAAGCTTTATAAGCAGTATGTTTTATTGCAGTCTTGATATTTGCTGTTAACTTGGATAAAGAACTTGTAAAATGAGAGTGGCTATGTCAGTACTATCAGTAAGTGTGAAGTAAGTACACGTTACCACGCTGCTGTTGGTTATAGATACTACATTGGTGTACATACTACATTACACAGTGATACTCTGTATCTCGTACATAAGTCTGCAGTTCTACACAAGATTTAGAGTACAGACAGGCAGGCTAGAGCTCCTTACATTTAAAGTTACAGTCTACTCTCATGACTAGTAGATCCAAACACGTGATTAATAGCTACCTTAACATCTACACAGTACACGTTAACATCTACACAGTACACGTTAACATCTACACAGTACACGTTAACATCTACACAGTACAATCTTCAGTGGTGATGAATATTGAGATTGAGAGTGCCCCTCCCCCTTTCTAGACAGTGTTCATGTTTCTTATGTAAATCAAGTTCATCTCAGATTTCACATCTAGCCGCGGGTTAGTTTCCCCCAGAAAGTTAGGAAACCTTCTGGAATGACATGGTAGTACACTCTGCAAGATTGTTCATCTAAAGGAATGTTGTTGCAGTGCTTAATCCACGCAGTAGGGTAATTACCCTAATTAGATAACCACAACCTATACTTCTATACTACAGTGCTACTTTCTGAATGTGATCCATGTTTCTAGAGGGTAATGTACCACGTACTAACATAACAGCTTTTAGTAGGACCTGTAAATTACGAACCACAAATATTTGATATTTCAACTACCTACCTTAACATTTTGTATCGTCTATAATTTTACAAAATAGCCATCCAACTAATAAAATTCGCAGATTTGTAAGGCTTTACAGATTGCTGGAAAAATAAGTTTCTTAAGTAATCACAATTCACAGTTACATCATAAATGTACGTTTTTAGTGCCTAGTTTTATTTGGACACACGGTACTCCTTTATTCCACGCAAGCTTTTAGCAACCTAGTCCTCGTATCTTTGAAGTTCTAGTTCCTCCAAGTCAACCGTCAGTGTAGTCTGTAAATCTAGGACACGTAGTATAATTCGTGTACCTTCCTTTATTTAAGGAGATTTACTTATCAGATGTAATGTTGTTTCTACTGGTCTATAGCTCTTATTGTGCGAACAAAGGATGCCAACAATCCCGTGCGATAAGTTTCTTTTTTAAAGAAACTTGTCAAGTTTAAAGAGTAACAGACAGTCTCGTGGTTATTTACAGCTCGCGTTTAAGTGCTCATTATTTAACGTGCTGTTTCTGTCCGTCAAATGAAATTCGGACACGTAGTTTATAGATCTTACTGAGAGGGTTGGTCAAGGAGGTAGACTGTGACTGACATGCTGCTATGCAAGTATAGCAGCTGAACTGGGTACATATTATTGAACAAATCAATTAAGTAGTCAGCTTACATCACCATATTCTGAAAAACAATAAGCTATCCTACCCGGATCTATCTACCCTTCATACTCCACCGCCACTCAAAATTATCGCGAGAAAATTCTAGAATGTTCTCCTAAGTTTCGGTAAAACTCAAGTCTCTCCACTTCTCTGGCATTGTACAGAAATGTAGGACACATCATGAGAAGTGCTCTATTGTAATGAAGTGTAGAGTTGTTATAGTACAGTTCCATGTGATGGATTTATTCAAGCTCAAAATTACTGTTTTTGTCACCACACTGTCTCTCTCACTGAAGAACGGGAGTGAGGTCTAACAATTCTACCATGTCATATGCACCATACTATCTACACACGATCTGAACTATCATGTTGTTTTACAACCTGTAACAAGAATTGCGGCCGCTTTCAAATTGTGTCAGGCGACCGCTGAATTTCCCGTATCTTGCCGTCTCTGCGTCGCTTATTGTCATTAAACCTCGATGAATGAGGAATCAAAATACGCAACCTCGTACCAGACGTTATGTCGGTTAGATGTTCTGCACGTGTAAAATCAGACGCGCGAATTCACACAGCCGTTCGATGCAGCCACGATTGAAAAATTGCACGCGCAAAGTTTAGACACAATTGCGCGTTCTTTTCATCGTTTATTTCAAATATCTTAACTCAGCTCTGTATGACGTCGTTATTGTATTGTATGTGCTGCCTTCATCATTTATTTATGCTGCGTTTGTGTTTATGCTTCTGGCGTGAATTAGTCGTTGAAAGGATTTTGGTCGGAGCTGAGATTAAAATAGTGCTCATATATTTATTTGTCTCTGTCATTCAACAAATTACTCAATAAAACGTAAGTTTGAAAGAATTTTGATTAGTACTTTACTTT